>BTSX01000004.1:26485529-26537331 GCA_036245825.1 Pristionchus entomophagus
GTCTCGGAGAGAGGATTTCCATGCGACAAGTGAGACCTTCTCAATCTTAATCTAGTCTGAACAGTTTGATCTTTGATCTCTTAACTGATCTTTGTCTTTTCAGGTGTCATCGATCGTTTCTCAAGCAGAACAGTCTCGACGATCACGTGCTGAAGTGCAAGGGAAGAATGCAGAGGTAGATCAAGAAAGGAAGAGATCAAAGATCAATGTGTGTCTATTCAGACGCTTCTCCTCCACTCCTACCACTCCCACTACTCCATCGTCGATGCTTCTCACTCTTCAGAAGGTCAGTCCATCTCTCATGGATGACGTCATATGATCCTCTCTTCTCTCTCTTCAGCCAGTCCCTCTGACTCCTTCTGCCTCTTCTTCTCTCATTCCTCCTTCCTCCATGTTCTCATGCATGTTGTGTGGAGTAGCCAATGGATCGACCAATGAACTGGCAGTCCATCTATCACGCGTCCACTTTCCTAATGCACCCTTCCCCCAGGTGAGAACGAGAGATTGATCTTTGATCTCTGATGAGTCCATAGACATTCATCTCTACTGAATAGGCAGTGCTTGATTAGGGAGTGAGATGAGATTAAATTTGTTGGAATGATTAGCATGAATCGTAATGGTGATCCTTCCAGCTGGATCAGTCTTCTCCTATCAAGATGGATCTCGATTCTTCTCTCTCTTCCTTCGATGTCTCTTCTCCACCAAACTGAGCGATGGTCTCTCGGCCTTCTTCCCACTCAAGAATGAAGAGATGACCACTGTGGACACCGCCACCAACTCCAGTTGTGCATCCAGGTATGGTAGTTTCACCTTGAGATTCAATCGATAACTGACTATTCATCGGATACGGTAGTTGCACCTTGGGATTCAATCGATAACTGACGATTCATGGTTAATGGTGGTATTTCAGCCCTCAGAAGGCGTCTCCAATGGGTTCAACGTCATCTCCAGTGATGGAAGTGAATGGAGGAGACGAGACTCCGCCCCTCTCCTTCTCTTCCGCCAAGTGTGGAGGATGTGAGGATTCCGCTGCGAGGTAGGTCAAGGGGATGATTAGATCAAGAAGAAATTATCGATTGATCCATCGGAAGTAATGAGATTCCTTTGCAGAATCGCCCAGTTGGAAGCCCAGTTGGAGACGACTCAGAGACATCTGAACACCGCCAATGCACTTCTGGTGAGTGGAGGAGAGATTAGAGATCAAAGATCAAAGATCAATACCTCGGATTGCAGGCATTCCGACTGAAGCAAGAGATGGTTGCTCCTCCTCCACCGATGCTCTCATCTTCTCTCTTCTCTTCATTGTCCTCTATGGGAAGGTCTCCATCCATTCCCTCATTCCTCACCCCATCCAATCTTCAATCTCTACTCGTCAATCTACAGTAATCCCCTCTCATCTCACCCTGACTATCGATCGATAGATATATTGTATCTCATTCTTGCCCTGAATCTTTCTCCACGCCTTCAATACTCATATCGTGTAATTATTAGGATACTGTATCCCTGCACCACACACAGTTTGTGCCTGTTGTCTGACTTTTCCCAATTGTAGACGAGTTGACACTAACCTCTCTCACTGTTATCTCTTCTTCTCTAGCATCAAATAATCGCGGGGCATTATCAGATATTCCTCCAGAGTGTTATCCTAATCTTTATTTTGTATTGTAGATTAGAGTGAATATTGATTGAGTATTTGTCTCCATTTTGTTTTTGTCTGCACGCGTGCCTTTTGATCTACCTTTCATGCATACCCTGAATGTTTATTCTGGTCAGATTGGGAATGAATTCTACACTTGGAATCATCCCCACTATCTCATATTCCTCTCCCCCATGGGTGATTGTAGAAGTGTTGTCTCTGACACTGAATCAGAAATTATTGTAGTCGCGTTTCGTTGTCAGAGACGGTAGTAACTTAAGGATTATTGTGTTCAATGCTCAATTGTTTTGGTATCTTTTCTTAATCAGTTTAAATCGATAAATCGGATTACTGATCTTTGATCTTTCTGATCCACACATCAAAGACACGCCCCGGTTGTATTGGAAGGGTCATTAGAGGGGGGACAGTCGAGGAGAATAAATCGGTGTGAGAAAAGGGAAGAGCACAGCTGTTGACTCCAAGTTGGAGAAGGATGGATGACTGTGTAATACCATGTGCGCGGATCCAGAGAAGGAGAGGAGTGATGGAGGGAGGGGGGAAGGGTGAAGGGGGAGGGGGAGGGGGAGGGGGAGGGGGAGGATTAATCAGAGAGACCAGAACATGCAGAGAAGAGAAGGGAAAGAACAGTTGTCGGAACTCTGGAGAGAATTAGAGTGAGGGTTCTCTCTCCTTCTCTCCTTTCTCTCCAAGCATCGGAGAGCTGATTCATTGCTATTAGGAAACGAGCAATCAGTTGTTATTTCATTAAGGATGGAATCTCCCCCTTCTCCAGTAGGTCATTCCCTCCCCCACCCTCCCCCCCCCCCTCCCCCCTCCCCCCCCCTTCCCCCATATTTTCTCCCTCTCGTGGATCATCCATCTCCATAGCACAGCTCTCATTCTCTCACGAGCGAGCAGCGTATTTTACACAGTCTTCTTCTTCTTCCGTTCAGAGACGAGAGGAGATCCGTTCCAATCGTCCCAGTTGGCGCGAGAGAAGGAGATACAGATACAGATTTTATCCTGTACTCAAGGCACTGGGCCTGCAGGATGGTAGCTTCGCTAGGGAGGGAGTGGGATCTTCGATTTCAAGGTGTCTGGGTCAAGGGCTGAGGGAATCTTCTTTGGCTTGTTGGGTCAACTGTTGGAATGGTCTTGGTCGATCTCCATTGAGCTTTGAAGTAGATCATCCAGCCTCCGATGATGGCGAGTGAGTGCTGACGTGGACTATTGATTGACTCACGAGGCAGACTTGACGATCTGGGCCTTTCTTGACGGTAGATCACTTGAGTCGGTTGATACCCATCCGGGGTCTGCTCTAGAAGCGTACCAAGTGGGCGATTCTCACCGGGTTGCCCAAGCTGTCGGGTGAGGATTCTTCAAACTGGGTCGGAATGGGGCGGGGTGAGACGAATGGAGGGGACCGACCGCCCGTCACGAGCGCAAGAATGGAGAATGGAGAAGAGAGAGAGTGAGACCCCCCTGAGGGGCAGAGGGGAGAGAGGGAGAGAGGGAGAGAGGGAGAGAGGGAGAGAGGGAGGAGGAGGGAGAAAGGACTGATGGACTCTCTTTCTCTTTTTTTCCACATGTTGAACAGTCCGTGTGAATGCAAGATAAAGCTCTGGAAAAAGACAACTCGAGATGAGAACGGAAGGAAGTTCGAGATGCCTCAATGATCAATTATAATTACCGTATATCAATGAGGATGTCGATATGCTGCTTCTGATTTTGTTCGTGTGAAAGAAAACGATGGAGAAAAAGGCGCGGATCTTTCTACAGCACCTGCTCATTTCATTTAATTCGCCTTGAGAAGGCGACGATTGATTAGATATCTCATTCAACCACCATATTATGAGCGGATATTGTCAACGAAAGACTGATCGATCTATAAGAACATCTCAATATTCATTTCCACGACGATATTTACTTCTTATTTCACTTGGAGTATCGAATACATGCAAGTCCGAAACATTATTCTCTGAAACCACCTGTTTCTCCTTTCGACGGAAGTAGCGACACAACTCCACTTTCAAATGAATTCATCGCTCCGTTTCGGATTCAATTATGATCGATATTTTGATTTTATTGCATGGACAAGCTAGTAATAATAATTAATGATCTCGCAAGCCAGTCAAAATGAACGCATTCAGTGTCCAATTCTTCATATTGTTCTTCAATACTTTTGTATTTCATCCGATTATGATTTTTCTCCTGAATAACGGCAGAAAGACAATGAGCCGTGGTATTTTCTGGTGCTTATTAAGTGCTTATTAATAATCATCAGTGATGTGAGGCCACGCTCATATTATTTTAAATTAACTTTAATCATGTCTGTGGTATCTATGATATCTGTTTCGCATTACTGAAACTCTACGCGATTCCTCCATTCTCTGCAATTTACTGTGACGGAATCATGTGTCAATTGGGATGGCCCAAGCCATTGATCATCGTATATATTTCACAATCGTACGAAATTTGAGAAATATTTCAGGGAGTTTTAGTGGTGGCGGTCAGTGTTCGACTTCTTTTCTTGTGTGTTATTGTAATTCGAATCCATCATTCTCTACTCGGTCATTCGAACTCGCGATGGATTCTTTCAAAATGGTTACTGCTCGGCAAAAAAGTTCACGAGATTTTACCATGAATTTGACAGGACTCAAGTGGTGGTTGTGGTTGTATTTACAATGTTTGTCTCTCTCAATGTTATCTCGATCAGCTGGCCAAGGATTCTGACAACATTGATGGCCTTTCAAAAGCAAGTTCTTCAGAATTGTGGTTGCTTATTAAATAATCCAGTAACCCGAACTTCAATGGTTGACTAATCGTGGTGGAACTCTCTTTGTTTTCGGAGATTTCGGTCAGCCGCAGTATTTTCGAAACAGTTTGTATTCCTCTCGATAAAACTGGACTGAGTACTATTCAGTTGTGTATGTGGGTGTAGCGAATACCGTCGTAATGTTTCCTCTCTGCTCTGCATTCTCCCTCCATTGCATCTATCTCATCCATCAACACATTCATGTCCGATTATTTTCCATCTTCATATCTTCAAGCTTCTCATTTTCATCTCAATAGGCGCATCTCTATCAAAATAATTCATCTACATCAAACATTCAGATAACAAACTCTGCGAAAACCCAGGCGAAGACTAAGACTACACTATTCCTTCTCGAACCGACAGTTTTCCGGATTCTCTACATTATGAAAACTACTGGGTTTGCTAAGGTTCACTCGATAGCTCTAATAGCATCACCTTTCGGAATGTTGTGTGTATTTCAGTCCCTCACTCTGCTCATGGCTGCTATCAGACGATTCTATATGTAGTATCCAGCCGAGTGCATATTTCGACCGCTGGTATTTCCATCTCACAGTCATGCCAAAACGTCAAACATATTGAACAGAATCCACGATGACTGAATTGTTTGTCTAATACAGAATAAAGTTTATAAAAAAACTGAACATAGAACAAGTTTTCATAGCATAAATGTATTATGGGCTACGCCTTTTCCTCATTCGCAATAATTTCTTATCTAAACCCAATTCTAAGCCTGTTATCATTCTCTAATTCTATCACCTCGCCTTATCCACGAGGCGCGCAGGCGAAAATTAGGAGTATCTCTTGGCATTTTTGGTGCTGCACCTTCACGATAAGACCACGACGGCCACTATAAAACCCTAGCCAACACGAGAGAGCAGCCAACAGTCTCCATTCTCCTCCACCTCATCCAATCCTGTTGAGAGAACGACTGGGTGAGAACGATGGGCCTTCAACACCTTCTCTTCTTACTGCTTCTCTCCACTTATTCTGCCTATGGATTCGTCTTCTCGTGTCAGGAAGTGAAGGACAAGGCTAGCTTTATCCCGCTATTTTTCTAAAAAAAAAAGAATTTTAGTTAATCAACTCGAATCTGGCGGAACCAACTGAGTACGTGTGCCTAATTCCCGAAGAAAAGGTTCGTACTTTTCAATTTTTTTTGAAAATATTTCTAAAATTCAGAACACCAATCTGAATGCTCTGAAGACAATTTACGCTCAAATCGACAAGATTTCTGTTCCGTACGTTGATTGATTGAGACTTGTGACTGAATTATTGTTCAAAGGCTCTACGATGTCCTCTCTGCCAATGATTCATGTGTCCTCGTGTCACTGAGGAAGGATCATGGAGAATAGTGGCCGATCCTCCCATTACTCTCGATTGCAATCAGCAGATCGCACTCATATTCACATCCAGTCTTCCCGATTTCATTCGTGTCGAGAAACAGGTAATACTAGCTCAGTTTCGGGTATAATATTCTCCTCATTGTCCTTCTCTCAGCTCCTCTCTTACACAATCGACGAGGATCGAGTCATCGTCTCTCCCCGTGCAGGAATGAAGATCCATTCTACCAAGTGTCAGGGGAATGGGAATGTCACCATCTACACTGGATCTGGAACGGGCGTCGTCGAGTTTAGATACTTCTTGGAATCGTGGAGGTTTGACCTGTTTCGAAGTCACACGGGATGATTGATCTAAGATGCTCTGACGTTCCGGATTGGATCATTTCCTTCGAGAATGTCATCACTATCGTCGTTGATCCAGGAGTGGAATACTCATTCGATATCACTTCTGACTACAAGAGTGGTGAGTTGACCTCGCTGAGCCCTAAGTCAGCAGTCTCCTCTCAATGGACAAAAAAACGGCATTCAGAAACGGCACTGAAGCCTCGTGAGAGTGTGTCCATTCTGACGAGTGGAAAGAGCGACAACCTCCAGAATGCCCATCCTCAGGAGAATTACGCTGTCTTTAGCATCAGGTTAGCTGTCTGATTACTATATAAGATAATATTTGATTATCTCAGTGATCTCGTAACTGTATCCACAATGGAATCTCTCTCATTCGATCCGAAATACGATGGATCTACCCAGTTTGCGTACAGAAGTAACGGAGAGAATCTGAAGACAATCACGTGAGAAGATTTCTTCTTTTTTGGAAAAATGTGCGAAAACAATTCAGATACACACAATCTGGCGAGTATAGCTTCTCGTTCAACGCGAGCTACTTTGAGGTGTAAAATTATGAAATCTTATAATAAAATAAAAGTATTTTGAGATGCACTATCTCACTTCGACTCCTGAGATCGTATGGGATAACCAGGATAACTTCATCATTGATATCTCCCTCGGAAGTGAGATAAATCAGCCAATTGACTATGAATGGAACCTTCCCTCAGATGCGATCCCCGTTGAAATGCCCACTACTCTTCCTCCTCCTCCTCCTCCAACTACCATTCGTCCGAAACCTTCCGTGGGACCGGGAGAAGTCAACCCCCGTCTGTTGAAATTCACGCAAATGGCAAAGTGAGAATGTTTCTCAGAAGGTTACTGTGGATGCGCGATGGACAAAGCGAGCTTCAATACTGATGGAACGTGGAAACTGAATGAGATCTGGCTAGATATCATCTTCATTCTTGATGTGTCAGAGGGAATGGCAGAGGCTGTCAAACAGGTTAATGTCTTTCATCTATCTCATTTATAACATGTTTAAGCAAATTCTTCGAATTCCAGGCAAGCTCGCTGATCGACACGATCGTTGGTCCGTTTTCAATGATCTTTAGTCTCGTTGATCAATTTATTTTTCTTTTTTGAGGACGACTCGGGACAGATACGTCAAAAGAATTCTACAGTCGAGTTGGATTGATCACAATGGCAGATGTGATTATGGTAAGATAAGATATTGATCAATTTCCATCGAGGATCTACTATCTTGCTTATTTACACACGGTTAACGTATTCTTGACCTATCTTCGCGAATGTGACAAATAATTTGACCATTCAGGTTAAATATGACCTCAATATGAGTTCTTACGATGATCTCGACGATGTGGAAATGGCTTGTACAACTAAGATTGATATGACCGGGTCAGTTCTTTCTCAATTACAATTAGAATCGTGTATCGCATTGTTCACAAGAAGAGTTTTCTATTCGGGTACACTGAATGGAATAGAAATGCAGTATTAAAGAATATATAATCTGTCCTTAACTCTTCATCTTCAGAGCCTTCAAAGAGGCGCTGAACATGTTCAATCGTGGAGTAAAGACGAACTCTGCCAATCGAAAGCACGTGAAACAAGTTATCTACTACACCACAAATGCCGATCCGTGAGTCACGAATATCAGACATAAATATATTTAAAACTTTTTTTCCAGTGTTCAGCTGGACAGCGGTGCGGAATTATTCAAGACTTCGGATGGGATAATCATCGTGAATGGTAGGAGTGAAAGGGAAGAGATGGATCAATGGATGATTCCGTTGAGATTTCACCGTTGACGGACAAGAACCTCGATTGGGTCTGCAGTCACTCGCAAGCCCCGGTTATTACTTCGATGATCTGAAGGATGACTACCTCGATTCCTACCCACTATTCTGCGAAGGTTATCTCACAAAATAAGAATGCGTTTGCATCCTGATAACTTTGAGTGAACTGCTACTGTGTGAAGTTCCACGCCTACAAGCCCGATGAGAACTCGAGAATCGAAGCTACGGGTGAGTCTGTTGTCCCTACCCTCTGTCCATCCAATCATTCAGGGGTTGCTACTTCTCTAACCAGGCTGGAGTCACTTTCTCCCAGGCTCAGAAGAATTGTAAGAAGACTCAGAATGGGAAGATCTCAGCCCCTCATGACGCTGATAAAGAGTACTTCCTCATGTCGAGTGAGTATCCACTAAATATCGCCATTTATTTTCTTTTGAAGGAGCTTCCGCTGATTTCGCCAAGGCTAAGCAGCCCTTCTGGCTCGGATACTCGAGTGATGGAATCAAGTGGACATTCGATGATGGAGTAGGGCGCAGTCTCTTTCCCCTCTAATCCATTCTAAATCCATTCCACTAATCCCTATACCCACTTCGCCCCTGGTGACAACATTAACAATGGTGAATAGTGCGCCTACGAAGTGCAGGATCTTGGACTGAATTCCTTCTGGTGAGAATATCGATTGATCTCGTCATGATCTCTCTCTGATCTATTCCAGGCACCCCCAGAACTGCATGGCAGGCTATCCCTCTGTGTGTGAGATGGCGCCCTGCCAAGTCGGATACTCAAAGTGTAATGAGGGAACATAATGGGGATGAAGAATACCTTCCATTTGATAAAGATCAATTATTTAAAGCTGGTGTCTATACAATCCGAACTATTGACCTTTGTGGAAAATCAACCTGCTAATTTAGATATTATCCTATCTCCCTTTCCAGTTTTTGGCCAGTACTGTCTGCAGAAGCAACAAATGCAATAAGCATCAAAAACATAATCATCCGATTTATTGATTTGAACAGTATTTGAAGATAAACTGTAGCATACGATGGGTCAAACAGGATTACTGGACGAGCCATCCGGTGCATCGAATGTAATGCTGACCAGATCACTGTAGATGGAGAAATATAGATCTCGAGCAATATTTCACTCTTGTTTTCTCTCGGGTACATGCTGGGTGCGGTTACTAGGGTGAATCCACCCACCTTGAAGTTATCGATGATTCTCTGTGGAGAAGCACTCTTTGATTGAGAGCCCAAGCGAGGAGAACCAACTGGAAAAAACAATAGATCAAAAGATCAAAGATCACTTTCTCCTACCTGGACGGATACATCTTTCTCCTTGGCGATAGAAACTAGATCAGCGTCATTAATGAGAGCTGGTTCCTGTCTTCCGAGGGAAGAGAACGCCTAAGATGGAATAATGAATTCAGATGTAAATATAGGCAACTAATAGTAAAAAAAGTGTTGGTCTTACCTGGAAGAAGATTCCCTCCTGTTTACAGTAAGCCTTCAATTCCTCTCGAGTGAAATGGGGATGATACTCAACCTAGAAGGATAAATTCTGATCGATCGTTTATCAATTAACCATATTGGAGAAAACGAACCTGATTGGCCACAGGCATTTCCTTCCCATATTCCTTGATCTCTTCAATATGACGAATCTCATAATTGGAAACTCCAACTGAACGGATCTTTCCCTCGGCTGAAATTAGATTTATTTAAGAGTGTTGGCCCAAGAGCATAATCTGCTGGTATCGCAAATGATTGTGTGCATATTGAACTCGCCCTTTAGTTTCTCCAATTCGAGATAAAGATCTTTTCTTGATTGTTTGTTCTCAGGATCATCATTCTCTCTGAAGTCGCTCTTCGGGTAGTGAATCATTACCATATCGAGATAACTGAAAAATATTTCTCCATTATCTCTTAATAATCCATGGAATAAATATGCTGTAGAAAGTTTTTACACGAAAAGATCTCAAACCTACTCGGTTCTCAGATTCCTGAGATATTCTTCCACATTTGCCTTCGGTACCGTTTTCCTTATCGGGTTGGAGTTTAGTAACAATGAAAAGATCCTCTCTCTTCACTCCATACTTTGGAGATAGTTCCTGCAAGAATAACTGTCAATCACTCGTTCGCATTGTTTTTTGTAAATATTTTTGGTTGTGATGCCTTAGATGGTAGCTGGGCAACATGGGCGCCAAGAAAACAAACAGAGCATGAAACCATCACGAAAGCCAAAATAAAGTGAGAGAATCACAAGTAAAGAGGTTTAAAAACCTCTAGGGCAGCTCCTAGTTCTGGTTCGTTCTTGTACATTTTAGCAGTGTCGAAGAGACGATATCCAGCCTTTAGAGCGGCATCCACGCATGGACCAACCTGAGAATATTGATGATAACTCTTCATTTGCATGAAAAAATCTCAAGCATTGTATGATTTAATCGCACTTGTAAGATTGATAAAACATTATAGATAATTTGCACTTCAAACTAAGAGATGAATGACTAAAGTTATAAATTGCGTACATCATCTGCGGTGATCTTGTATGTTCCGAATCCGACGAGGGGAATGGAGAAACCAGTACAGAGAGGAAAAGATTGAGACATTCTGGAAGGAGTGAGGAGGGATGAGGAGGGATTAATAGTCTGTAGGGGGAGAGGGGAATGATGATATGTGAGTGTCTAAATACCCTTACTCAGCACATAGTCGGCACAATTAAGAAGCTAAGGGAGGGAGATCATCGGCCTTTCTGTTTTGTGCACTTGAGGACGAATGATATCAAGGAAACATTTTGCTCTTTGCAGTCTAATAACATGCAATTCATCGATCGAGATCTCTCCGTGAATGGAAGGAAGAAGAGACAAGAGGAACCCCAGAGAGGATAGAGACGAAGAGAGTAAAAAGGTCAGGGGCACCCTCTCTCCCCCCCCCCTCTCCCCCCCCCCTCATTTTCTCCTCTCCATTCTATGCTCCGTTCCCTGTCCCCTATCCTCGTTTTCTCTCTTCTCTCCCTCCTTCTTTCACGCTATTTGTTATCCTTCTTCTTCCTTGACGTGTAGGTTCATTGCTCTTCACTCGAATTTTCAAATTGTGCTATGATTTTAACCAACAGTTGTCATTCATTACCATCCCTTCCAACTCTTTCTTTCCTTCCAGAATGGCTCATTCTGCTCATCTCCGTACGGGTTTCTCCATTCCACTCGTTGGTCTTGGCACCTACAAGATCGTTGGAGACGATGTGAGCTATTTTCTCATTTCTATTGACGATTTTCAAGCCGGTTCACTGATCGTAAATGGGCTGAAAACTGCTAGTATCCCATTATTGTGTAGTGATTGATCAGGGTGATAAGAACCGACCCCGATCTCTATATTATACTGATCGATGAAGAAATGGAAGAGGATGCGATTGCTTTTCTTATGCAATTTCCATTCAACAAATACAATATCCTCAGGTTGGTCCATGCGTGGATGCCGCTCTCAAGGCTGGATATCGTCTATTCGACACTGCCAAATACTACAAGAATGAACTCGAGCTTGGAGCAGCTTTGGAGGTTGGCCTTACCTCATTCAGACCCCTACCTAACTTCCCCAACTCCCGGCTCTGGCTCTCTAAATGGTTTCCTGGCCTCATTGTTTGCTTGAAACTGAAGATTGCTTGGCTACGTCCCTTTCGGACCTCTCAGACTGCCCGAGATGTTGATGACATTGATGGGTAAATCGATAGTTTAAGCAGCTTTTTACAGGAACTGACTCCCCAGTACGGAGTGAAGAGGGAGGATCTCTTCCTCACCACTAAGTTCTTCCCCGATAAGGATAATGTGGCAGAGGGAGCGAGGGAGATGGTAGAAGAGTCACTCAAGAATCTCAGGACCAAGTATGTTTCTGATTGGCATGAAGAGAGATGGCAGTAATACAATTATGTATATATTTTGCAGTTACCTCGACATGGTTATGATCCACTATCCGAAGAGCGACTTCAGAGAGAATGATGATCCTGAGAACAAGCAGGCAAGGAAAGACATCTACCTCGAATTGGAGAAACTGAAGGGTAGGTAATCATTGATTTAGCTCTGTATACATATGTAGTCGACTGCATACGTCGTTTTGCCTCTTGATCGTGCATCGATTTACATGCTTCGATATGTTTAATTTCAGCCGAGGGAAAAATCCGTTCAGTTGGAGTTTCCAATTATGAGATTCGTCATATTGAAGAGATCAAGGAATATGGGAAGGAAATGCCTGTGGCCAATCAGGTTCGTTTTATTCTATGAGAATATGAAAAAGGGTTGAGAAATAAAATAATTTAATAAAATAGAAAACAAAAATAAAATAGTTTTTTTTCTTAGGTGGAATACCATCCTCACTTCACAAGAGAGGAGTTGAAGGCGTATTGTAAGCAGGAGGAAATCTTCTTCCAGGTAAGACCTTCAAATGTTGTCATATTTTGCAATGAGTAATTTCAATTCCTTCTTTATCTTGCCCATCTTAGGCGTTCTCTTCCCTCGGCAGACAAGAACCAGCCCTCATCAATGACGCTGATCTAGTTTCTATCGCCAAGGAGAAAGATGTATCCGTCCAAGTAGGAGAAAGTGATCTTTGATCTTTTAACCATACCGTTCTTTCCAGTTGGTTCTCCTCGCTTGGGCTCTCAATCAGGGAGTGGGAATTGTTCCCAAGAGTGCTTCTCCACAGAGAATCATCGATAACTGGAAGGTGGGCGGATTCACCCTAGTATCCGCACCCAGAATGTACCCGAGAGAAAACAAGGGTGAAATATTGCTCGAGATCTATATTTCTCCATCTACAGTGTTATGAATGATTTCATTCAAGGTTCTCGATGTTTCTCTCACCGATGAGGAAATCTCTCGTCTCGCTTCAAAGAACCTCGGTCAGCATTATATTCGATGCACCGGATGGCTCGTCCAGTAATCCTGTTTGACCCATCCTATGCTACAGTATTTTTTTGTGCTGATGATGATGATTGTACTGGTAAATTCTGAACCATTCCTGCTATTATGATAAATTGTTTCACTGAACTGATCCTACTCTGTTTCGAAAACATGACTAAGGTTGCTATGAGGGAGTGAAAACATTACCCATCTCGATTGCTTCTTCTCAATGGGAGAAAGGGTAGTCATGAGATACCGAAGAGGGCCGAGAGGGTGAAGACGTCTCGCGAGACCTCACTCCTACCATTGACGAGATGTGGTTACTCGTCATTCCCCTTCTTCTTATTAGAGGTAAATTCGTTATTCTATATGTTCAACCTTAAGATCAACTAAATCTCTGGTTCAGAATCAGACGGACAGTTGTTTCCTACTACCACTACTACTACCACGACCACTCCCTCGACTACCACAGTGACTACCACGCCTTACACCGGGCCTCCGACGACTACCACAGCCTACACTGGGTCCCCTACCACTACCACGTCAACAAGCAGTACCACTACCACAACTACCCCTTCAACGACTACTGTAACAACGACTCCATACACTGGTCCTCCAACAACCAGTACCACCACTACCACACCATCAACTACCACAGTTACCACAACTCCGTATACTGGTCCCCCGACTACGTCGACTACCAGAACCAGTACCACGACCCCATACACGGGGCCTCCGACCACATCAACCACGACAACGACCCCTTCGACTACCACGGTGACTACCACACCCTACACCGGGTCTCCCACCACTACCACTACTGGACCAACCACTACTACCACTCCGTACACTGGTCCCCCGACTACTTTGAGTGAGTGTCATAGTTGAGCGATGAATACCGAATGATTTCAGCGACTACTCTCTATACTGGATCGAGTACGACTACTGATACACCGACTACTACCACTGGTGAGAGAAAGAAGGAACCATGACTATGGGGGGAATCTCAGGATGCGTCGATCTCAACAACAATGGTATCTGTGATGTGTATGAGCAAATGAGATGCGAGACAGTTCTGCTGAAGGATAAGAACTACCTCATTGCGAGGGTTTGTCACTTCTTCATCTGTGTTCAGTAAATTTCTTTTCTTCGTTTATATCCGCCTCAATGATGAATCGACTCTCAGATCATAATGTACATCGCTACAGCGTGGGTTGTCTTCTGGTGTTTGCTGACCATCCTCATCAATATATGCCACAAGTGAACAAACTGTAAGTAATTGAGTAAGTGATTTCTTTCAGGAATTCCGGCCACCATCGTGGAATTCATCTATGGGAGGAACTGGCCATTATCGTACTCTGGGTGTTCATGGGAGTTCTCAATCTCACCTTCCGCAATAAGAATGTGAGAAAAATCAAAGATCAAGGGAGGGGAAACAGACGTTTCAGTTGTTCTGCAAGATAATCTCCATCGTCATTCACTACTTCATCGTTTTCATCGCTGCTTGCTTTGTCTTCGAAGCCATTTTCGCTAATTCGTAAGACGAAATAAGAAAGATATTCAGAGAATGACAAGTTCAGGATGGTACACAATAAGAAGAAGAAGAATGGATGTATTCCAGCCTTCTTCAACTATCTCCTTCCCATTCCCATCGCTGCTCTCCCCTGTCTTCTCACTTACTTCCTACACAAGAACGACTACGGATCGAATGGAATGCAGTACGTCCTATTCCACTTTGTATCACATAAAAGAGACCCGCCAACGAAGTGTGAAGCAGAAGCATTGAGAAAAAAAATTCAGTTGTTTCGTGATCACTGAACTGGAGATAGTGTATGCCTTCGTCATTCCCGTCTGGGCTCTTCTCTCCATCGCCACTCTTCCATCAACTCTCGGCAATCTCGCATGTGATCTCACTCACTCGGATCAGGATCAACTCCAGTGTTATTGGGCTAAGTATGCAGATTTTTATCCGGACAAACAATTCATACTGATGCTTCAGAAAGTCGTGCAAGGTTCTACCTTTGCTGGCCTACTGGATCTTCCTTTCCTATCTCACTTGTATGTTCGGCAGTTCCAGTCAGAGGTTGTGGGTTGGTCAAATCACTTCTTTCATCAGATTACTGTAGTCCTTGAGGTATTGATTCTCTTCGTCGTTCAATCCTTCATCCTCGGTCCGATGATATTCGTATGCCACACTTTCGGACATAAAAATGTGAGTCTGACGTAATCAATAATGTCCAATGATCGCTCATTGTAGACAGCAGTGAAGTGGTATTCCCCCTCCCTCCCCGGGAAGTTCTATCGAGGCTGTGCCATCCCTCCTCATCATCCTCCCTTCGTCCCTCCTCTCCCCATCAAGTCTCCCCCTCCTCCATCCAGTCCCTCCCTTCCACCCACTCCCAAGGTGAGAAAGAAGAAAAAAACTGACGACGAAGTCGATCGATTCAGAAACAGCCACCTCCATCCTCTAATGTAGTGAAAAGATCCCCTCCCAAAAATCCTCCGGTAATATCTAATCCCTCTTCACCCTTTTAAAAATACAATTTCAGAGTGACGATCACATGTATGCGAATGAACTGTGGGGATGGGCGACAACAAAGAATGGAGATGATGCCCACTTCAGACCAAAACCTGTCTCTTACGACTTCTGAACCATCATTGACTCCCCGGATAGCTGTTCTCACAGAATCTCATTACCATTTGTCAATTTGTATGCATGGATTTGCGCCATCTCAGATAAATATCTCTTTCACAATTGTTCCTTAGTCATTCCTCCTCATTCCCTCTTCAAACTGCCATCTGAACATGTCGTAAATCGACCATCGATTCCCTTCTTTTCCCTCCTTTCTTATTCGTTTCCTCACTTCAACTATGCTCATCTGGCTTTTCCTTCCACTCGTCACTTCGTCTCAATTGACATCAAAGTCATTGAAAGTTCAACAAATATTCAATCTCACGGCTCCTTACGATCATCCTCAAGTTCTCAAAGTGAATGCATCAGCCCCGGTTGAGGTACGATCAATTCTTTTCTTTCAATATTCATTGGTGTATTTCGCAAGATTCGTCTGTCTTCTTGTCAATTCAACGAAGGATCTCTTCTGGCCATCTCCAAAGTGGCTGAGATGACACTATTCCCAAGTGATCTACTCAAATTGATGACGGAAACATCAGCTGGATGCCCGGTCGATCCATTCTATGGAGAACCTACGGTCAATTCGAGGTGATTCAATATCACACTTGTCACGAGTTATTCGATCTGAACATGGGGATGACACAAAAATCATGAAATGAGTTCTCAGCGGTTTTGGGCATCTCTAGGCATGGCCTACCAGCCCCCAACATCTCATTGTGCTAATATCATTCTGAAGCTCCCTACACCGGGTCGGTTATCGGGAGTTTCATTTTCAATCACATTTTTATCGGTTCCAACGAGTTTTGACAAGAAAATCTCACGTGAGTGACCCCGGCTCTTTTTTCGTGCTCTTTTTATCTATCCAAGCCGCATCTCTCAAAAATGCTTCTGAACAGTACTGCATTCCAGGCAACGTAACTCAAAAATTTAGGAAAAGTTGTACCTAAAATTTTAACATGTAATGTGCCTCGATGAGAGCTATCGAATGAGTAGCTTACGGACAAATAACTGTCGATCTGTGGGAGTTTTGCCCTCCAACGTGTTCGCGATCATTTGAAGTCATTTCACAACGTGACCGCACCGCTTATTTCAGTGTGAAACAATGAACGCGAGAGTGAAACATATGAAAATGATCGTCATTCATTGTGCGCGCTCTGAAATGAGCTGTGCGGTCACGTTGTGAAATGACTTCAAATGATCGCGAACACATTGGAGGGCAAAACTCCCACAGATCGACAGTTATTTTGTCCGTTAGCTACTCATCCGATAGCTCTCATCGAGACACATTACATGTTAAAATTTTAGGTACAACTTTTCCTAAATTTTTGAGTTACGTTGCCTGGAATGCAGTACTGTTCAGAAGCATTTTTGAGAGATGCGGCTTGGATAGATAAAAAGAGCACGAAAAAAGAGCCGGGGTCACTCACGTGAGATTATCTTGTCAAAACTCGTTGGAACCGAGAAAAATGTGATTGAAAATGAAACTCCCGATAACCGACCCGGTGTAGGGAGCTTCAGAATGATGTTAGCACAATGAGATGTTGGGGGCTGGTTGGCCATACCTAGAGATGCCCAAAACCGCTGAGAACTCATTTCATGATTTTTGTGTCATCCCCAATAAAATCAATTTCTGCTCGAATAACTCGTGACAGGCGTGATATCAAACGATGAATATCATAATAGTTTGTTCTTTGAGCGTTTATGTGAGCGTGAATGCCAAAGAAAAAGGAGTGAACTACTCAATCAGCTGGCCAAAACACGAACACAATTTCAAGTTCGAAGTCAACTCCAGGTTTGCAAGTCCGCGTAAACGTACATAAAAGTGTTATTCAGTCGTTTCTACTCTCTCACTGTGAATATTGACGTGCAAAAGGGACTGTTCATCCACTCTTCCCTCGCTCTCAATTCATCTATCGAGGTTCCACTTATGACTTTGCAGAACTGATTTGTAAGATGATCATAAGATCATCTCTAGTGCTCAATTTTACTTCCTCATGGAATAAAAAAAATCAATAATTTAGCAAACAAAAAATGTATTTTCCAGTTCTCAGTGGCTGGCTGTGTTCAACAACAAGGCTATCCCCTCTTCAATCTCTCATTTCCTCTCTCTCATTCCCTCAATCTCTCCTCTTCTTCTCTAATCGATCTCGTCGAGAAGATTCTCTGTCCTTCTGATTCCCTTCTCTATCATGGAGAGAATATCGATTTGTATTTTATTATTAAGGTGACTAGTTCCAGCCCAATATCCCCTTGAAATATATCCTTTCAGTCCCGTACTCCCCTCTCCTCTGGTCTCCTCCTCATCGCTCCTTCTGTTCACAATGAGAAATCATTCGATGGACCGAGAATCAAACGTAATATCGATGCGTGTTTCTCCCTCGAGGAGAGAGCAGTACAATACTCTCATATCGATCCCATCTATTCGGGAGAAGACGAAGAAGTCCAATTGGATATCTATGTCAAGTGAGTTGCCATCCCTCCATCCATCAGTCAATTGTGATCATGAGATCTGGTCGTCTTCGTGTCTCCATCACTGGCTGTGATGATTCTCCTCTCGTTTCTCTGGGTGAATTCATCCCTGGAATGCACACTGTCATTATGAATTCCCTTCTCGAACCGAGTCATTGCAACTATACAGTGAGGGTGAGTGAGAGGGAGAGGGGGGGGGGGGGCACTGACCGGAAAGAGAATGACACCAGAGAGGGAGAAGAGGGGAGAAGCTCGCTTGAACCGTGAACCTATCTTTTACAGACGGGGATTCCACTAGCACTAGAAGGAATTCTGAAGTCGGAAGGACAGATCAAATTGAGAAGGAAGGGATATGAAGAGTCTTCTATCCTCTTCAAGGTGGAATGGGTCATCATCCTTCTTCTCATTCTTCTCATTATCTTAATCTCTACTTATTCTCTCTGTTATCGACTTGGATTGAGAAGAAGAGCCAGGGCGAAGATCAGTTCAGAGAAGAAACCATCCATCTCAGTCATTGAGACTTCTTGGCATTGATCACACTTAGTCCATTCCAAATCACTCTGATCATGTGCATCATAGGTCACAGTTCCAACTCATGATTCACTCGGTTCTTGAGTGACCTTTACCAATCACTTCTTACTTGTTTTCCGTACCCGATGATCTATAATTTATCCCTTTCTTTTCTTATCTTCTCTTTTTCTCTCCTAGAGAGCTCTATAAATGTAGATCGCCAATCGCAAAAGTCAATCTAACCATGTGCGAACCCTTTGTTCGTCTATGTATTTCCTTCACATATTGTATATTGATGTGTATCAGAGACAAAACTTTCGACGTCGTTGAAACATTTTCACAAGATTGATAAAATATGTATCATATGTCCGAGGGAGAAGTTATTGCCGTAAACACCTTCGTCTCATCTCAGTTCCCTCTTAAGTTACAGAATGTTATTGCCATCTCTGATCATACTCTCATTGATTTCACTCCTCGTCCAATCAGATGTCCTTCCTCCTAAAGTTATCATCGATGGTCCAAGAACGTACGTTGTTTTCACTGTTGGATGAGTTCAATGAACTTTCAGAATCCACGACTACAATGGGATCAAGATCGAGGTATTGGAGCAGATTGGAATGGAGCCCGAGTATCTTGATGTGAGAATGAAAATAGATTTTGTTTGTGAACATAATCATTGCAGAGAGTTGAGAAAGCGATCGTTGATAATTTCACGACGGATAAAATAAGAACGGGGGACGCGTCATTGAGAATATCCAACGTGAGTCTCACTAGTTTTTCATCTCACTTCCTACTGACATCTGTCAACTGAGAGAGACCGAGAAATCATTGAATGATCTCTGGCGTGTGTTCGTGTCTGAGGTAAAGGAGGTCAGAAAACCAAGAGACTATAATATTCCTCTGTCCTCTGAGTAAGAGGAAAACCACACCATTCTTTACTATATCTCCTATAACACTATTACCCGATTCTGATCCACCTAAGCCATTATAAAATATAATTTTAAAATATTGTGAATTGTACAGGCGATGGAGCGTCGATACGGAGGTCGATGGACAGTCGTATTAATCGAGGATCCCTATCTCATGTACACAACCATACCCAAGAGATCGACTGCCCATGCACTATTCGATGTGAGATTTAAATATTTTATAATTGATAATCTATAATTTGCAGGTGAACGGATCAGGAGTCTTCGTGGGGAGAGAAGGATGGCCGAAGCAACCAATTGAGTGGAAAGGATCCTTCAATGGATAGACCAGAACTAGTCAATAAAGAGTCCAATGTACATTATGATACAGCAATAAAGACAGGAATGTGGCATGACAATGAGAATCAAGAGAGACTGAGAGGGAGATCACTCAGACCCGAGTTTGGCCCTTTCCTGTCTCAGAATCTTCTGCAGATATCGATGGGCTGTCTTTATCGCTTCCGTCTCGAATCCTGCAGCAAATGAAATCTCAGACGCTCTTGATCGACGTAGAGAAAACATTATAACAATTATGAAGCGATGGCAGAAATTGGAATACAAGATGATCCATCCCCACTGACCACTCTCCTCCGATCCGATTGACTTGGGAATCTGTTGTCGTGGAGATCCTTCGTTGATCTTGAGAGCTCCATTGAGAGTGACGTCATCGGAGAGAACAGAGACCACTACTAAAATGAATAATTGACTATGTGGAATTAGAGGGGAGAGGGGTTGTTAGCTCTTCTTAGTCTGATTTATTTTAAATCGCTTGTTCAAAATTCAGATGAGACATGACATAGATTGGTACGTGGTGGGAGCAAAATCAACTGATCAAGATAGAATGTTATAACTGTAGTGAAACATACGGAGGAAAAGGAGACAGAAGGCACTCTTCATGTTTGACTCGGATTGACTGACTGACTCTTCTCTCCTTTCAGCTTCAACCCTTCCCCGCCCTCTCTTTCCCCGCCTCTTCCCTATGCAAATTATGGTTGTGGTGTCTATCATATTCAGCCTGTCTCTCTCTCCAACCAGCTCCCCCTCTCATCCTCCTCTGCCCTTCTCCCCCCCCCCCCCCTTCCTCCCCCTCTGGCCCTATTAACTCCCTCCAATTCCCCTCCACCTGGTGCCTTTGTATACAGTCTCATACAAAAGGTTGGCGGAAACCACTTTTTGTCATTCTGTGTCAGTCAAATGCGCGAATTGTGATGGGATAGAGTGAATGGAGAGAGGGAGACTCCCTTTATACGACGGATGCTTGAGTATGCATGGATGTAGTCAGGAAGTCGTCATTGACTAGCAAATACAGTGATAATGAGGAGAGGAAGAGAAAATATGACAGTGAAATGTACAATCGAATCAAGTCGAATAATAGGATGAAGCAGAGGTGTGGAAGGAGTCCGAATACTCTTGTTTCACAGCATTCCTTCGTTCTTTTCTCGCTCTTTCCCATCGTTTTCGATCGGATTCCATGAGAGAAGGG
This sequence comes from Pristionchus entomophagus, assembly GCA_036245825.1. Lineage (NCBI taxonomy): Eukaryota > Metazoa > Nematoda > Chromadorea > Rhabditida > Neodiplogasteridae > Pristionchus > Pristionchus entomophagus. The sequence continues at coordinate 26,506,403 of BTSX01000004.1, forward strand.
AGACCGTAGGCAGAGGGGAACCAGAAATCGCGAGTCATGTATGTGATGGACAGCATCCACATCAGAAGAAGAACCCATCCTGCAAAATTTTTTATTCGATATTTATTCGTCAAGTGAGGTTTTCTTCAATTTCAGGTTTCCGTGCACCCATTTTTCGTCCTGGACAAGATATCAAGTGACGTGGTGCAACTCATCAACATCTTTGGTAGAATAACAGATTCTATTTGTCAGGATCGCAGCTATAATTGCACCATTCACCCAAAATAGTTGGATGGCTACACGATTTGTCTACTCTGTCCACACTCCGACCGGAATGCCCGTGAATGCTCCATTTTCTGTTCCGCCGATCAAGAGTGACGGTCAATCAAAGAACACCAGTTCACTGGTGAGAGGTGTAAACACGTCCATTTGGAGCAAACTATCAACTCCTCTGGAGAATGGAGAGACAAATGCAGAATGAACGCGCATTGCGCCCATGGTTTCTGAATATTGATGTCCTTTCTGGTGCAGTTCGCTGGGTTCACAGCGATTATCACGGATCTCTCCTGGAGAGAAGAGGGGGAGGGGGATGGGGGAGGAGGGGATGGAGGGGGGAGGGGGGGGGAGGGGGAAGCATACCCATGTATCGAATTCGCTCATCGTGGCTCGATCGGAAGAACCAATCCATCGTCATTCCTTCCGTCTGATTCTCTCCTCTTCACATCCTCTTTCCTTCTTCCTCTTCCCTTCTCTCACCTCAATCCATCATTTTCCTCTGCACAGATTATGCAAAAGGTCCCGCAAACTTGTGATCGAAATCGGCATTGAAACAATGTGAAAGAGGAAAGAGATCGAAATGAGTCACATGGGCGAATCTCAATGACAATATTGAGAAAGATCAGAAAGTTGAGAGATTGACACACTAATCTTTCTACCTTTCCGTCTCTACAACAGAAAAAGCTGAAGTATCACAAGTTCACTAATGAATTCCGCGAACATTTTAGGATTTGGAGGAAAAGTGGAAGATGAATGCTGAGGTTAGATGAGAGAGATGCTAGAGTGGAATGGAATGGGACGAAGGAGGTTGGAGGAAAGGATGGGAATATGGGAGGTTGGGAGGATATGTGGAAGGAAAGAGGAGAACCTATCTCCATTTCTTTGTCCCCTCTAAATACGAGATTGAATTGGAGTCTTCGTTGGAGTAATAGTGGAAGTGAATTGGGAAGGAGGCAACTAAGAAGGGAAGAAAGAGAGGAGAGGAGAGAGAGGAGAGGAGAGAGGTGGGCGAGATAGGGGGGGGGGGGGGGGGGGGAATTCAGAAAATAGACACGTTCTCACTGTTTCCGGGAATTAGAACACTTTTTTATAACAGAGAACAGAAGAGACACCATTCAGTCCCTTGATGGACAAACTTATGAATTCGGTATAGAAAAGAGAGAGAAAAGGTAGGTCACAATGATGGAAATGGAATAGTCATGAACAGACGAACACAGAAGAGAAAATGAGAAGAGAAGGAAGAGAAGGGAGTCCTCTAAACAATACAAGGGAAGACAGATTCAATGAATTGTATGCATTGAAGAACGATTGAAGGGAAGAATGGAGGGACATTCCCATGAAATACGAAACATCTGGTGAATTATTCAATAGGAAGGTCAAGCATCGAGATTGTTCAGGATAAATGAGAGAGAAGGAAAGAAGGACTGATAGTTGATTGGAGGGTGTGATTGTGAGTGAAAGTGGGAGGTAGAGAAGAGGAAGGGATGAACGGTAGTCAGTCTGGAGATACGGGAGAAGACCGACGAGTAAAAAGGAGGAGAAAAGGAAGGGAGGAAGGGAGTCTTATTTCTAGTTAGACGATAGAGCGAAAAGAGAGAAGCTGACTTCCGAGTTGTTAGAGGTGAGATGAGGAAGAGGGGATGGGGCGGGGGGGGGGGGGGGCAGGGAGGAGAACACCTTCGGGACCTGGGATTGGAACCAGATGGAACCAGAGCTACTTCATGGTTCCATGTGACTGATCAAAGAACACACGAAGAACAATTAGACATCTCGAGGTGTCATAAATATCCAGCGGATTGGTAAAGGAAATGATTGGGTGTCTGGTACTGGAGGAATTTAGGGTTCTCCATCAGAGGGATACCAGAAGGAAGAGACCTCCTGGAGGGGGAAGGGGAATTGGAAGTGATGCCAGTGTATTCGTGTGCTTCCCACACTCGAGATGCTTCCAAAGACCACTCTCCTCTCTCTTTCTTACTCCATTTCCATACTTGATGAGGACGGTGAATGAGGTCGAAGTTCTGCTGTCATCTTGCTGCCCATAATATGTGGAAGAGGTTACAAAGATTAAAATTGAATAAATTATTCCAAATAAATATTATTTATTAAATAACGATCATTGAAACTACGGTAGTCAATATTCAAATCACGATTTCGCGCGTGGTGTACGGTATGTGTAATGCTTCGATGGCGTCTTGTTTTCAATTTTCCTAATTTTCGCTTTTCGTTTATTATTTGCTCGTTTTCTAGCTTTTCCTTGTTGATTCACGTGTATAATCAAGTAATTTATCAATGGGGCGTTGCACAGATGGCACGGGTTGTTGAGGATGGTGAATTGGTCGAACTTCGGCTGCCATCCTTCCTTCCACACCCCTCCCCCTTCCTGTCTCTTCATTTCATCATAGTCCCTCATCTCTCCACCCCTTCTCATTTGACTAATCTCCCATTGTCGGTATAAAGTAGTCTCCCGAACCCCTGATTGTCTCTCTCATCACAGAGGACAGTCAATCTTCTTCCCAATCAAAGGGAACGCTCTTCCCTCCTTCCCCCATTCTCTAACTTCTCTGTAATCTCCACCCTCCTCTGCCCTTCTAACGCATCTCTGTCCCTCTAGCTTCTCTGTACTCTCCTATTCTCTCGCCTCTCACTCGCGGGATCTTCCCTATGGGATCGTAATCAATCGGGTCCCTCCTCCTCCTCTCTGGATCATAGATACACTATTACCCTCTTCCTCTCACTCAATTGACCTCTCTCTTGTCATCTCGTTAGTAGCGACTCTTATTGTCCGTCTGTTATTCGAATATCTGGAGACGCCTCATCTTCCCCCCCCCCCCCCCCCGTGTTTCATCATCTATTCATCCCTCTCTGACTCATTGATCAGTCTCGTTATTACAGGAGTAGGACCCCCTTCTTCTCTGACTCTCCTCGTCTCTTCTCCCGAACTGTCGACCCCTTCTGGTACCCGTGGAATGGTAAACGGTTCCAATGTGACTCCTAAGCAAGACAAGACTGGTGGCGGGTCGGCCAAGGGAGGTCGACTCGCCCCCGATACCATTGGTGGACACCACCACAAGGAGAAGGTCAGTCGAGTTCTGTTCATGGTACCCTCTCTGGTTCCGTTTCCTGGTTCCTGGTTCCGTATATTATCTCTGGTTTGATTCCTGTGGGGGTACTATTGCACTTGGTCTTTCCCAGAAATTCTAACGTGTCTCTAAATAGCCTCTGTTTGTCCTGATAGAATGGCTGATTCCTTCTGATTCGTTCTCACATCAGATTGATGGTTGCTTCTTTGATTGAAGGGGGGGGGGGATAGTTTATTTGTTCGTTCGTTGGTTGATAGCCGCGAGAGAGATGAGTCAAGCACTCTGCTGCAATGGATTGTCTTGATTATCGAAGCAGAGAATCATTAATTGATACACCTAGAGGGGTCTATTCACGGTTTTTGAGTCGAAGTTTCGAACTGATCGGTACTCTATCAAAATCTCACGTCATTCCCTTGAGTGCATCGAATCTCTTCTTTCTTTTGTCTCTCACACTCATTCACAGTTCTCAAAACAGAAAGGAAAGACGAGATTGATTAGCCGTGAAATGAAGATCGTTGTAAAATAGCCATGACTAACGAGACGATTATTGATTGGTAGATGAAGATAGTCTATGAATGATAGGCATCGGAAGGTGTGATAATGAGTGATAGTGATGATAGCATTCATCTTCATAAACCCGTTCATCTCCCACCTCCCCCCCCCCCCCCATCTCCTCCCTCCTTTTCTTCTCTATTCTCTCTCTATTCTACCCACTCCCTCATCCTCTCCTCCCTTCTTTCCCTCGCTTCTCCCCTCTACCGTTCAGTGTCTAATGAACCCCCTCTCGTTTCTCTGATCATCCCTCTCCCCTCTTGACTCTCTAGATGGGACAATAGTTGATATGCACGAATGGGCGTCCTGAGGAGCACCCACGACAAGAATGCCGCCTCTCTTAAAGTGAGCCATGATCTATCCCCTTATCCGCCCCTCGGGCATTGATTACGCACGCGTTGTTTTGATTTGATTCCGTAAACATCTCGCATGACTTCCGGCTGATTCACCTCATTCTGCACTCTGATTACAACTTGCTCCTTCTCTTTCTCTTCTCTATCCTCACGATCATTAAAACAACGGCTGACACGTCAGGGTTTTATTGCACCTTTCTCTTCTGAACCAAGTATCTGAGGCGGGCCAGAAGGGGTTCTCTGGGGATGGATCTTTGGAATTGATCTGTATAATCTATTTGCAGGATGCCGTATACGGTTGTTCTCTCCACGAGCTCCGATCTCTCATGGAGTCAAGAGGAGCAGAGGCGATCGTTAGAGTGAGTAGTCACGTTTCCCACCACGAGAATAGATTGAGAGGGATACGGTACATCTGCATAATCTGTCCCTCTTGTCGATGACACTCGATCATCATCCGATTACATGGAAGGACGTCAAGAGTCCAATCATCTATAGGAAGTGTTGATCCCACCTTTGGTGAATATTGTGCACGGATGGGATTTTGTTGTTGCATAGAAGGAAGTCGTCGAAAACAGTATGTTATTGGATGCCATTCAGTAAAGAGGACTTTTCCTTCCGTATTTCATCGATTTCTTAGCATCAGAAAAATGCGATTGGAAAAGATCAAACACCGAAATTCATCGAAGGTTGCAAGGCTTTGGCTAAAGAAGTTGAAAGAAGCATAGCGTAATTGAAATGGACATAGGTCACTTCCATGGACTCCCATGGGTTCATTGACCATCCCTCTGAGTACTAAATGAGAGTGTGATTAGTCACATCTACTGTGTTTATCGCCCAATTACCACGCTATTCCTTCCAATCAATGGAAAGGCGTTGGCTAATTCAGGATTGTCAGCAATAGCGAGTGTTCTCTCTCATCGAAGGGGCGAAAGTGAGATGAAAATGAGAGCAGATGAGCGATGGATTGGTGAAAAGTACTGAGAGAAGTGTCCGGATGGGGTAGATTGTACTTGTTGATGCGATGGAAGAGGAAGAGTGCAAGGATATGATATTTGGATGAGATCAAAGATCAATCTTGCAGCTGGGCAGCGAACAAGGAGGTACGGAAGGACTGTGCGAGAAACTGAGAGTCGACCCCATCAGAGGACTCCCCAATGACAACGCTGAGCTCAACAGGTGAGATCGATCGATATTCGTTTGTACCGTAAGGAATTCGTTGCAGGAGACGCGCCAAGTTCGGCGCGAATACGATCCCTCCGACGCTCTCGAAGCCCTTCTGGAAGCTCGTCTTCGATGCGTGCAAGGTGAAGGAATATCTTTCGACGGGCCTACAGTAACCGGGAGATTCGTTGCAGGACCCGACGCTGATCATTCTGGTTGTGGCTGGATTCATCAATCTGGCTCTTTCCTTCTACGAACCGGGCATCAAGGAGCCATCTGAGGCCATGGTCAATGCGACGGAGATGATACTCACTTCCACTCTTGCTGGTGAGGATGATGGAGTAGGGATGATGCAATGAGTCATGAGACACCCCCTACTGACCCCTTGTGACTCACTCTCCGTTCACTCGTTTCGCTCAATCGAGAGTGTTTACTTCTAAAAAGGGGCGAGGAGACAGATGGATGGGAATAGTTTGTCACGGGAGTCGATTGTCCATGGAATGGCGGGATAACTCGTATGGACGGGTTGTTGTTTCTTCTCTCCTCGCCCTTCCATTCGCCACTCTTCTTCTTCCCACTATTGCACCTTTGAACTCGTACCGTCACAATCCCTCTCTCCCCCTCTCTCCTCTCCATTATGGGTGTGATACACGTGAATCGATCATGCAATATGCTGCAGTCTCTCACTGAGTACGATGGAACTCGAGAGATTATCACTGATTAGTGATGGAAAGTGACATGGAGAGGGTGGAGGGGAGAGGAGGGAAGGGGAGGGGTTCGCTGAACACGGCGACTGTTTGTGATCCCGATTTGGCCGATCGCGAGCTCAGCGACGGAAACACGCGTGAGAAAGAAGAGAGAGAGATTAAATGAATGAATTGGCTACGACGTATTCCGATGGAGAGAAAGAGAAGGAGAAGGAGAGATGATGTAGAGGAATGATATGGGTGCAGAATGGTATGGATGGTATATAAATGAGTTGTGGTAAGAAGGCACGGGATATCTGTTAAATTATCTCGTAGCACCCCCGGGGGTAGATAAGATAATTACGTATAATTCAATTGCAGCGATCGCAACGACCGAAGAGGCTAACGAGGGACATGGTACGGCGTGGATCGAGGGAGTGGCCATTCTGTTGTGTGTGGTAGTCGTCGTCCTCGTGACTGCACTCAATGACTACTCTAAGGAGAAACAGTTTAGAAGTCTCCAGGTGAGAGAGAGAGAAGGGAAGAGATGGAAGAGAAGATGGATGCTTACAGGAGAAGATTGAGACTGGCCAGACATTCTCAGTGATTCGTGATGGGAAGCCACTCGATATCCCCGTATCAGGTACGGTCGCCCCCTTCTCAGATAGACAGTTTAGAATGATAACAAAGCAATGGTTTCTGTATTTGCTCTATAATATTTCTTTATGATCACATTAATTCATAAATCCTAATTTATAATTGATAATTGTATTTATTTTGTATTTCAGAACTGGTAGTGGGTGACATTGCCCGTGTGAAGTACGGTGATCTTCTTCCTGCCGATGGATTCCTCATCCAATCCAATGACCTCAAGATCGATGAGAGTTCCCTTACTGGAGAGTCTGATCACATCAAGAAATGCGTCGAGAGCGATCCCGTACTCCTGTCTGGTACGTTGGATACTTTATTTTCTTGTTATCTCATTTAATTTTTTATTTTGCAATTAGTTAGTAATAAATCAATCTATTTCAGGAACATACGCAATGGAGGGTTCGGGAAAGATGATCGTGACTGCAGTGGGAGTGAATTCCCAGACGGGAATCATCATGACCCTTCTGGGGGCGGGGAAGATTGACAAGGATGGATCTGATTCAAGCAGTTCTTCCTCTTCCAGTAGTAGTTCCTCCTCTTCTGATTCCTCCAGTGGAGATTCCAGTGGAAGCAGCAATTCATCGGGTAAGTCATGAAAGAAAGAGGGCTCCGATGTTCCATAGTGATATCATGATGATTTTTATTATCAGTGTAGACAAAACGCATTTTTCCAAGGCGTGGGTGCATCTGAAAAAAAGAAGTGGAGTGAACTCGATTAACACCTGATCCCTTGGTTGGTTGATTGGTTCCACGCTCGTTTGATGAAAGGAAAGAGATGAAACCGATTAGAGATCATTGAGGAGAATTTGATCGTCGTGAGAATAGACGGGAATAGAGGGAGGTCACTCATACATTCGATTGATTCCATTCATTTCAGATTCTGACGATGGCCTCTCAGCCAAATCCGTACTCCAGTCCAAACTCTCCAAACTCGCCCTCCAAATCATCTACGCCGGTGAGTCAATCAATATCTCTGTCCTACCATAACCCTTCCCCTTCCCTTCAGGAACCACCGTAGCCATAGTCGCCCTGATAGTGCTGGTCACTCGCTTCTGCCTCGAACAATACGTGTTTGCGAAGAAACCATTCAGGTACCATATCCCTCTCCGAGACTACCGTATCCCCCCATCTATCGATTTTCTCTTTTCCAGTCTCGTCGATATTCAAACGTTTGTCAAATTCTTCATCATTGCTGTTACTATTCTCGTCATCTCGATCCCCGAAGGACTCCCTCTTGCCATCGCCCTCGCACTCACTTACTCCGTCAGAAAGGTCAGTTTCACCCATCTGACCCATCCCATGACTCGCAGAAGTACCGTAACCCTTCCTCTCTTCTCAGATGATGTTCGACAACAACCTGGTCCGTCATTTGGACGCTTGTGAGACGATGGGAAATGCGACGTCCATCTGCTCTGATAAGACGGGAACACTCACCACCAACAGAATGACTGTCGTGGACTCGTATATCAATGGTTAGTCAAAGGATTATCGATTGATACCGTATCACTTATCTACAGTAGTCTACAGTACCAAAGGAAGGAAAAATAATTGATGGCTTATCTCTCAGGTGATCACTTCGAGGGTCAGGAGAAGCAGCCCCATCGTTCGGATCTCCCAGGGGGAACGGCCGATCTGCTCATCGAGGCCATCTCTGTCAATTGCGCCTACAACTCTATCATCGTCCCTCCCACTAAACCAGGAGAGCAGGTAGGAAATTGGATGAGACGAGAAATCAAAGATCAACACAACTCATATCTCAGGTTCAACAACTGGGTAACAAGACGGAGTGCGGTCTGCTCGGATTCGTGTTGAGATTGGGTGGAAGTTATGAGGAGTACAGGAAGAGATTCCCTGAGGAGGAACTGGTCAAGGTACGGTGAAATGCCTAGCACAAGATTAGCGAAAGTCACATGGTTCTCCGAAAATTTATTGCAAAAACAACATGATACGAGAATACATTTGTCTATTGAAAACTACCTGGTAATCCGATTGTGATTATGAAAATTGCATAGTTATTTGTATGTTTGATCGTCTTTGGTTAGGAGAGAAGGGAAGTACGGTAGGTAGATCAGATCAATACCTCTTCATAATCAGGTGTACACCTTCAATTCGTCTCGCAAGTGCATGATGACTGTAGTGAAGTTGATCGAAGATGGGAAGGACGTCGGATATCGAGTCTACACCAAGGGAGCATCGGAGATCGTTCTGGGCAGGTATATGGCCCATCGAATGACCCACCGATTTGGAGGAGTACTGTAGACTAATTTGTGACCTATTCTAGATGCCGATTCCTGCTGGGCGCTGACGGTGAACCGTACCCGCTGAGGGAGGAACGAGTGAAGGAGATCCAGTCGACGGTAGGTCACGAGGGGAGGAATATCGATTGATAGATGGATACTGTAGATCATCTCGAGCATGGCCAACAATGGACTGCGTACCATCTGCGTCGGATACAAGGATTATATCAGGAAAGAAGCGAGAGATGCGGATGAGACTGAGGTGAGGAAGAATAGAGAGAGAAGGGGGAATAACTGGTAGAGATGTCGTTGATATCGATGGATATACGAATAGCATGAATTTTCCTAGAATACAAAGGTGAATTGTTCCTCTTTGAGATTGCCTTCGAGGAGGAATCAGACATCGACTGGGAGGACGAAGAGGAGATGGCCGTCAACTTCGTGGGAATCGCCATTTGTGGCATCCAAGACCCCGTCCGACCGGAAGTGCCCGAGGCTATTGCCAAGTGCAAGAAGGCAGGAATCACAGTCAGAATGGTCACTGGTGAGTTGAAGTGGGCGGAGGCATCAATCGATAATCGTGTCAGGAGACAATATCAATACTGCCCGTGCCATCGCAATGCAGTGCAAGATCCTTGAACCGGGAGATGAATTCCTTGCCATGGAAGGAAAGGAATTCAATGAGAGAATCAGAGACAAAGATGGAAAGGTGAGAGGAAAGAGAAAGAGAGTTCAAAGATCAATCAATGACGAGATGATTGTAGGTATCTCAAGCTAAGCTTGACCTGATCTGGCCCCGTCTGAGAGTGCTCGCACGTGCTCAACCAGCTGATAAGTACACTCTGGTCAAGGGAATCATTGACAGCAAGGCCACTCCTCAACGGTGAGATTACGGTAGATTGGGGTACAGTAGCTTGTGGGTATGGTAATTATCTGAAGTTACCTTGATGGCGGGAGATGATCGTAAATCGATCAAGATGAATGACTAATTAAGATTGACGATAGAACGGAATGAGTGAAAGTGGAATGGGAGAAAGATTGAGAACGGGCGATTGCTTGTCTGGGAAAGATGAGAGTGATTTGTCATAGGGGGTAGTGTAAAAAAAAATCCCCACACACAATATGATAAATAGAACGATTCTTGTTGGGGTGCGAAGAAAAAGGTTATATACACACTTGGAGCATCGGGATTAAAAATAATCAAAGATAAATTACTTAATAAATATGTTGCAGTGAGATCGTGGCAGTGACTGGTGATGGAACGAATGACGGCCCCGCCCTCAAGAAGGCCGATGTTGGATTCGCCATGGGAATAGCTGGTACTGATGTGGCCAAGGAGGCATCGGATATCATCCTCACTGATGATAACTTCACTTCCATCGTTAGAGTCAGTCATATACTCATATTCTTTCAATTATCAACATTTCTATCATGCTTCGCTATATATTTGTCAGGTTATATCTTGTCTCAAACATTCGGTTTGAAAAGAATTATTTGAATAATATTTTATCCAGTAATTAGTTATTTGTCATAATTAATAAATCCTCTATTGCAGGCTGTGATGTGGGGCAGGAATGTGTATGATTCCATCGCCAAGTTCCTCCAATTCCAATTGACTGTCAACGTGGTCGCTGTTCTCACTGCCTTCATTGGTGCAGTCTCTGTCTCTGATTCGCCCCTCAAGGTGAGCTAAGATCAAAGATCAATCGATGAGATTCTTGTGAGAGATCAAAGATCATTCCTTACCACTCAGGCCGTACACATGCTCTGGATCAACCTTATCATGGACACTCTTGCTTCTCTCGCTCTTGCCACTGAACAACCAACGGATGAATTGTTGGAGAGAAAACCATATGGAAGGAAGAAGTCACTCGTATCCAGGTCGGCAATTATCAAAATGGAAATATTTATTTTCTTAACCTACATACTCTTGGCAGACTTTCGAGAACTGTTGATTTATTGATTAACTAGTAAATGCTTGCAGAACGATGGTGAAGAATATTGTGTGCCACGCCGTCTATCAACTGGCCATCCTCTTCGTCCTCCTCTACAAAGGTAGATCAATCAATTCTCTGACTACCGTAACTCTCCTCTTTCCCTTCAGGACCCGAGATCTTCAACATCCCCACTGGTCTCTTCGCTCCTCTCTTCGCCCCGCCTACCCAGCACTTCACCATCATCTTCAACACGTACGTCCATCTCATCTTTGATCTTTGATTCTAAGCTGATCTTTGATCTCTTCAGTTTCGTCATGATGACTCTCTTCAATGAGATCAACGCGAGGAAGGTGCATGGAGAGAGGAACGTGTTCAAGGTTCGTTGAACGATCCACACTTCATTCTTTGTTGCATTATCACACAGGTGTAATGGCATCTCTAGTTTGTATCTGATAATCATTAATTAAGGGTCTGATTGCCAATCGTGTCTTCTGTGTCATTTGGATCTCTACGTTCATCGGGCAGATTCTAATCGTCCAATTCGGAGGTGAGAACTCACTTTCACTATTATTCTTTACGCCCGGGGAAAAAGAGCGACAATGGGATGGTAGTAGTGAAAGTGTACAACAGACTGCTTCTTTTAATTGCGCTTTTTTCGCGTTATACGATCGGTTTCTCAGTAGGGAGCAATTAACGGCTCTTGTGTTCAATGAGAGTCCCTTTCTCTCCCTTATCCGGTACCCTAATGGCCCTCTCCTTCTCCTTCAGGCGCCTGGTTCTCGACTGCTCCCCTCACGGGTTCCCAATGGGCAGTCTGTCTGGCCATTGGCTTCTCCGCCCTCCCATGGGGTCAGGTCGTCGCCACCATTCCATCCAAGAAACTCTCCAAGAAGTTCACGTACGGTCGCGGAGAGGTACCGTATCCCTCCTGATAGTCAGGGTCAATCAATCGATATCTCCCCAGGTGGAACCATCTAAGCTGCACATCAACGGTGACTACAACGTGAGAGTGAGATCGCGTGCCCTGAGGATTCGCCCATCGGCCAAGGGAATGTGGATTAAGAGCATGAGTATGCTCATGATGCATGTAAGTGATCCATGATCGGAGGAGGGAGAGACCAGTCAAAAGTGGACTCGCTCATGTTGCAAACATGGCCGAAAACACTCGAATTGAAATGGAGAGGAGAGGGGGGAAGGGGGGGGGGGGCTCACTCTCGCATTGGATCCATAATGGAGAAGAAGACACCTCTGCTAAGTAGTCCGACAAAACATTTGTTGTTTGTTGTGAGAGACTAGTTGGGATTCCAACTGAAAGTGAGAGGGGAGTCCGAGAGTACCCAGAGGGGATGGAAGACCACTGATCCGGAAACCTTGAGTGAGGAGTAATTATGGAACGGAGTGGCGAGTAATGGGGAATTTGAATGAGTGACGTAACTGGTTGAATCTAACGGCCATGCCGTTTTTGTAGTGGCCATTCTGCGGGAGATTGATGGAGTGTGTGTGTGAGAGAGAGAGAGGGACCAGAATGAGAGAGATGGATTGCAGATGAAAGTACTGAGGGCATTCCAAATGAAGGACAAGAACAAACTGGACAAGACTGCACCCAGAATGACGAAGGAAGCAGCTGATAGATGGAGACAGAGTTATAGAAAGTGAGTTGAGGGAGGGAGGAGGGGGAGAGATCAAAGATCAATCGAATGAATTGAGGTATCGTCACGATAAGAACAAGAAGAGTGCGGAAGCGACAAGTGAAGTTGATGCAGAAGAGATGAAGGAGAGAAGAAAGACATTCAAGCAGATTAAGGTGAGGAGAGATAAGGAAATAAAGGCGATATTAGAAGAATTGAGGCTCATGATAGAGAGAATGAACCGTGGGTTTCCTTCTTAGGATTTTTCAATATAGTCTGCTATTACAGAACGTCGCACGCGGAAAGTCCTACGATAGAGAAAAGAGGAAAGAGGAGAGAAGAAAGAAGAGAATGTCTGTAGATGGACTGGATGATGTCGATGATCAAGTGTAGATTACTGTCGTTTAGAGAGATCAAAGATCAACCCCCTCCCTTTCTCCTCAGATGGATAACCGTCTGATGAGATCACTAACCCCTTCCCATGAGCTAATCTATTTGTTATTATACCCTTCCCTTCTCGAGCGAGTTATTCACTTCTATTATAGTATCTCTATAAGTTACTCGCTCAACTTTGTAATACGTAGTGCTAGCTCAATAATCTCATACTTACTGTAGATCCGTTCCAAATATCGATTCTGTTCCCTCCCCATATCACATTGACATGCTTTACTGTATCACACTCACATTCACACTTTGATACACGCTCAATACCTTTATTATTGTATAATTAGATGACGAATGGCATAAATGATGTGCCAGTTATTCACAGATATGTATTGCATCAGTCATGACAGAGGGAAGACATGCATCGGGAGGTCTAATTGAGTCAATTATGGGAATGGAATAGATTAGTTCTTGCAAGTTGCAATGAAGTCAAGAATCTCTTGACATGATCGACCCGGGGCAAATCCTTGAAGGAAGACACAGTTGTTAGAGGCCCAGTCTAGAACATCTGTGATCCCGAATTGAGAGGCAAGGGAAGTCATCCTATCACAAGTCTCTGGAGTGGCCTTCTCTTTCTGGAGAAGGATGGGAGTTGGGGGAAGAGTGGAGGTAGTCAGTTTGGGGAAAGTCAATTGAGGAGAATGAACCAGAGGTGTGGGAGAAGAGAGTCGACGGACTGTGAGTTGAGATCTGAGAGGTCGCGGTGATTGGTGGATGGGAGAAGGAGTGGTGGGAGGGAGGAGGGAGGGGGAGAGGGGACCCCGAGGGATGGACTGGGGTCGGGGATGGGGTTCCGGGGCGAGAGATGGACTCTTGAGGAGATATGAGGATGGATCATCGAGACGGGAGGAGCCGGCTGAATAGAGAGAGATCACACTTGACATAGGAGAGAGAGACTTTGATGAACCAGGAAGGAGCAATGAGACTAGAGTGGAGACAAGATTGAACTAGAGGGCACTTATCCCTTTATGACCCTGATCATTCATTATTTCTCTCCCTATGGCCAGTATCACACCCTCTGATCTAATTTGGCACGGTCGAATATTTGGATATAAATCGAAGTTATTTAGACTTACGCAGCATTCTCTTCATTCGATATGCATAAGGGAGTCGATGACGTCGTCTTCTGAGTGAATAGACGGGCATGTAGTCGTAGTCGTCGTAGTATTCCTGATATTCAGAAGATGAATGAAGACGTTCGAATACTATTGGATAACTAACCCCTTAACTAATCTGCAACGATTCATCTGGAGTCAATCGACTTACATCAAAATTCTATGTGTATCAGGGGATTGCTGATTGAAATTGTGACATTTTGATCCCATTGATCCCATAAAAAGATCTCAAGAATGAACCCCATGCTGAATCAATCGGAAAGGGAACTATATGAAAGTGATCCGTGTTTTCCTAATTGGGGTTCTTCGATTGCACTCAGAGAAGAATTGGTCAGATGACCCCGTAAAAGAGGAAGAGAAGAAGGATAAAGAGAAGGTGTTTGAATACCATTGGATAGTAGTCGAGATGGTGACGACGTCTGAAATAGAGAATTGATTAGTCAATTGATGGCCAATATTGGCTAGTTTCGCCCTAGCCCAGTCTCTATTGAAGAGTACATTCAAGGCGTGAAAGTGAACGTTTCTCTCTCTCGGGCATGGCCGAAACAGGAAAGAAAAGGAAGGATCTGGTGGATATTGAGAGAGAGAGAGAGAGAGAAACGAGTGAGAAAGACTCTCGAACGAGTTGTTTGCAAGTGTGGTTTTTACGCAACAAAAGGACGAGGAACAAAAGATGCGAACCTTGAACGATTCCTGTGTAGAGGAGTATCCTGTGAACGGGATTGTCTGCAATAATATTTGTCTTTCGTGAGAAATAGAGATTTGATCTATCTGTAAATATGGCCCAGATGCTTCATTCTAAAAGTGCACGCATAAAGCTTCTCTTCCCTGCACCCAATAGGCTATGGTCTAGGGATGATCGAGTATTCAATCTCTCTCGATTCTCCCAATTTAGTTCGCAAATAAGATTAGACATCGAATTAGGAAGGAATGGGGAATATAGTGATCACTGACTCGTGGAGGGCAATCCCCACTGTTGGAGTGTGCTCCACTTCATCCGATTCTTCCGTCTTCTTGGCCAATTTCTTGCTTCTCCTATCATCCATCTTCAGATTCATCGATCGCTCCTCTTTCAAGGGTGCAACCTACAGAGAAAGTCTGAGGTCACTGGGACGAGCATATAACCTCAACCTTGTGCCAGGCCTTCAATTCCAGCACTGATTTGAGAGGAGGGACGTCGATATCGACGTATTCTTCGATGCATCGATACCTCGAAGAATCTATAGTGAAGGGAGGAGGGGGGAGGGGGGCTCACCTCTTGATTTTGCCTGGATGACTGGGAGAAGTCTTTCCTCCCAAGAAACGATTCAGGTTATTCTCATAATGGGAAACAGTCAGTCTATCACCCAGAATCAGAGGAAGGGCCACTACCAACAGTAGAAGCATCGAGAGGGGAATAGGACTGTTGTACTCTCCTCCCCCCCCTCTCCCCCTCCTCCCTTTCCACTCGATCTATCGGTCTCCTCCCCTTCTTTCCCTTCTTTTCCCCTTCCACATAACAGTCTCCTCTCTGCAATTAGCACGGATAATCCACAAGCAATTGGCCACTTTTTCAGTCTCTTCTTCTCTTCTTTCGTCTGTGGGACTGCAAGGATAATGGAGTCTAGTCTCTTTATTCGAGTTATCTCTCAGTCTAAATTCTCTTCGATGCCACAATCTTGCTCTTCCTAGCAGGGCACTTGCAATAGGTTCCATCTCCTCCTGGTCCTCCTGATTCACCGGCACTTCCGGGATACCCATTTGGCCCGCTGTCCCCGGGCTGACCAGTCGGCCCCATAGGTCCCTGACCACCCATGAGTCCAGGATTCCCATTGTTTCCGGGTGGTCCCATCATGCCAGGCATTCCCATGGCTCCGGGATTCCCGGGTGCTCCTGGTGCTCCCTTTCCGCCCTTGTTTCCATCCTTTCCAGCCTCTCCGGGTGCTCCCATCTTTCCGTTGTCTCCGGGCTGACCTGGCATGCCCATTCCTCCAGGCATACCGGGATGTCCACTTCCTCCCTTCTGTCCGGGCGCCCCAGACACCCCGGGTGATCCGTTGGGACCGGGTGGCCCAGGAGGTCCGGGGTAGCCAGGCGGGCCACCGGGGCACATGTGACACTGCATGTCGGCTGAGTGGTTGATAGCCGGGGCGTTACCGGGAAGTCCCTTCGGTCCGGAGTTTCCAGGAGTACCCGGTTGACCTAGAAAGAGGAGAATATCTAAACATCAATCAACTTATCTAGGAATGATGAAAATGTACCATCTTGACCGGGCTGACCCGGGGGACCGGGAGGGCCGGCAGGGCACAGAGTACCAGTGGAGCAGGCTGGAATGAGTTACTGATTAGTGGGGTTGCGAGATCAAAGATCACTCACAACATTCTCCGGGTGCAGTAGTCTGCCTCTTCTGTCTGAGAATGGAGATGACCGAGGGAGAGTTGCGAGCCCAATTCTCCCGTTGCATGTCGCGGAATTCGCTCATTTCCTGAGATAGAAATTATTTATATAAATTTCGACCTAGAAAGATGACAATATCTAAACATCAATCAACTAATCTAGGAATGATGAAAATACATTGAGAAGCATTTCGAGAGTAAACGAAATTCGATAATTGATTCAACTCACGACAGCAACAGCATCATTGATGGAGGCGATTCTATTGATGAGTTGAGGGATGAAGAAAGCGAGGGCAGTGAGAACAACTACGGAGAGACCTCCCGCTGTATAGGCAGCTACTTGAGCTGATCCCATCTGGAAGGATACGGTAGGGATGGAGTACGGTAGGAGTACGGTAGGAATACTGTGAAAGGATGGAAACGAGGTAGAATGGCACTCGATCGTGCACTGCAGTGGGCTTTTATAGTGCGAGTTCGAAGGTGATAAAGATAAGGAAGGAGGAGGAGTTAGAGGATTGAGGGAAGAAGTGAACGAATGAACAGATGAAATACTCGTTCGAGTTATCAGTAAAACCACCGATTCACCAGGATCCGTGAAGGAGTGCAGAAGGGTTTCAATGTGGATTTGAGAGTTGGGAGGAAGGAGGGATGAGATCGAGAGTGGTTTTGGTTGCGTAATCATAGGCTAGAGGGGGAAATCCTCGGTTGATCCGTTCCACATTTCCGTCCATTCTCTTCCCCCCTCACTCTTCTCTTCTCAGTGTCTTATCATTATCCCTCGAAAACACTTGAGTGCCCGAGGGGAAAAGAGAGAGGGCATTTATGATCTCCCCTCTCTTCCTGATTCCATTATTCTCCCTCACGTCAGAATCATTCTGCGAACAGACCAAGAACTTTATTGTGTGATTTCAACGAGAGAACTGGAGAAAAGGGCTTTCAATGGTCGAACATGTTGGGAAAAGAGTACGTGGAAGTGGGCTGAAGCCTGCAAGAAATATAAGTTCATATATCAAAGATCAAAGATCACCAACCAATTCTCCTTCAGCCATTCGGCACCTTTGCTCTCCAGAATGTGCATAGTGTAGGCGTGTCTGGCAATTGATAATGTATTGCTGAACCCATTATATTACCGTACCTCGTCTTATCCGATGTATTCGAGTCACTTTTGTGCACGCATAGACCGTGGATGAGAACCAGCGAACCTGAGATACAGTAGATAGTATCGATTGATTGTTGATTAGCCAAAACTTCATTTTCGGAAAAGGTGATCTTGTCCGAAGAAGTGTAGAGAACCAAAATCAATATTCAGAGTACCCCACAAACCTTTCTTGACAGGAACAGTCAGGAATGGCAGTCCCGTGTAGTCTGGTTTGGGTCCTCTGAACTGAACGATGGGACCATCCTTGGTGTAGGTGCGGACGAATGAATAGTCCGCTGTGGTGGCTGGAAGTAATGGAATGATCTACCCGATTATCGATTGATTGATTTACTTTTGTGAGATCCGGGCACAAAATGAAGACATCCATTCTCTTCAGTGGCATCGTCGAGAGCGATCCAGAGACCAACGAGTTTGCCTGAGAATAGAGGAAACACTTTTGAGAACCAACGAACAACAAATTAAGAACAGATCTTTCATTGAAGTTTCATATTAGAACTAAAACACGCGGTATAAAGTGAAATAAAATTAGTAGATCCACCACTCACCAATGGGATTTGCTCTTAGGAAAGTGGCGTCGATGTGCTCATTGACTAGACCACCGATGCGTGGTTGCTGAAAATACATACAATATTTGTTTTGATACCGTACGACTCTACCAATCGATATCTCACCTTGAAGATGTACATGCTCTGCACGATCTGAGGCACTTCGAAGTCGAGAGTGCGCATGATTTCCTAGAAAATCGATAATTAGTTGTTTCCCAGGTAACCAAACCTTCAATTTAGCGTGGAACGAATACTTCTTGAAGACTGGATTGAGCCAGTGAAGGGCTGTAGAATGGAATTATCAATGTAAACTTCTTCGCTGACCCACCGTGTCCAACTTTGTTGAGTGCGAACTGCTTCTCGACGATGACCTACATGATGAGAATATTGATTGATCTACTGTATCTTCCTAACCTCTCCCTCCTTGTTGAGTGCTCCCTCCTCAAAGAATCCCCTTACTTCTGCTCCAGATTCCACGAAATACTCATCTTTCGCGTGCTAAACAGATCTAATATACTATGAAACTCAGTCTATCGTAACCTTATTCTCATCGTAGGTGGCAAATATGGACTTTGGGAGGTTATCGAAGTCAAAGTCGTCCACGATTTTCTTCATAGCTTCCTTCATCTCAGCAATCTGAAGAATTACGGTAGGTAATCAATAACTGAGATCCACCGTACCTCTTCGTCGTTGAAGACATTATCAATGAGTGCATATCCCTTCTCAGCGAACTCGGATTTGTAGGACATTCTGGAAGGATAAAAACAAAATAATTGGAAAAGGAGATACAACTGTGAACTAGAGTGTAGACGGAAAGAGAATGAATGCAGAGAAAATAGGAATGGTCTCGGTAACGAGAGTATATGCTCTCCATCGCCTCCTTCTCTCTTTATCGCCCTCTCTCTTTCTCTCTCTCTCTCTCTTATCAATTGGTGAACGCAACATGTATTGTGTGTCACACGGCTTCCTTATCTCGCCTATCTCAGATATCGTATCATTCACAATTATGCTGATGGTGGGATGACCTAATCAACAAAAAAGAGTTAAATTTCATTCGTGGTGCTTTCCTAATATATTTCGTAATGAGTGGAAGTCTAAATTGCATTTTGAATATTTTTAAAATAATAAATAATTACGAGAGTAAGCGTTGACTTCACAAGTGGAATACGGTATCTGGATAACATATGGATATTCCTCTAACTCGAAGTAGTCACAAACGACCTTCGGAACGAGAAATTCAACGGTGAACACGGCGGACTGAATTCCTACCCGAGCCGAAAACCGTGGCTAGAACTTGTAAGGCAGGCTCCGCCCAACTGTCACTAATGATAGAAAGTTTATTGACAAGCTCCACCCCCTACCGCTAAACATAGAGAGTGCTCCAGCGTCCCCCGAAGATTTCGAGAACATGCACATCATAAGTTCAAATATTTGAATTTTTCCCGCGTTTCTCAGGGAAATTCAAAAACGTTGACCCTGATATAATGGTTGGTCCTGTCAAAGAAACCAGGTTTTTCTACCGTTTGAATCGCGCGCCTTTTGTAGGTGCAAACTGAGTATAATTTTTCGCTACTCGTCATTTTTACTATTAGCCACGCGGTCCGGGTGTCGGTAGGATTTCAGTCCGCCGTGCGGTGAATCGAGTTTTCAGCTGAATTCAGAACATCGGATCCTGCTTCTTCCTCGATTCTTCACATAGTTTTCTTTCGTTAATATGATCGAGTCGTTATCCAAGCTGTTTATTGCGTTCACTGTTCTATTTTCCACTCATCCTTTCTTCATCTCGTCCGCGAATCAATAATTTGAAGGCGTGTATCGACTGTCAGTTGTTTGTCCAAGTATTCCAGGGGTGGACGATGCCTCTCGGCTTGTTTGGAAGCTCATCGTCGTCCAAACCACAGATTCTCCCCAGTGAGAGGAGTGGGGAGAAGGCGAAACACAAGGTTTGTATTTATTATCCACTCATCGAAATTATAATTTTTGTTGCCGAAATGATTTTTATTTTCCGTTCTTATTGGCTCCGTAATTTATGATGCATCTGATTAAGGGCGAGAAGCGTGACTCATGTGATAATGGTCGAGGAACGGTTCTCCGACTCGAGAAACATGTTGTCACAATCGAGAAGAAACTCGCAGAAGGTATATATTTCGTTTGCTTTTTCCTTTCTCTTCTCGCATGCACAAGTACCTTTCGATTTAATATGATACCTATTTTTAACCGTGCTTTCTCTTTCTAACCACCTTTTTCTCAGGTGGATTCGCTATTGTCTACCTCGTTTCCGACCAGAAAAATCGTCAATTCGCGCTGAAACGACAATTCGTTAACGACGACACGCAGCAAGTGGATTCATGCAAGAGGGAGTGTCTCATTCTGGTCAGTGACAGCTTCCCTTCTCCCACACATGACAAGATAATGAGGAATAGGAAAAGTGGCGATGCCATTACGGAAAATCAAAGATCATGGGGTGCCAGTGTTATTTACCTGTCTCAGGAAAATACTTTTCCGGCGTATAATTGTTTACTGATCATAGTTAACTATGATGATTACAGAGTAGTCTCCGTGGTCACAAGAATATCGTCCAGTATGTGGATCATCTCATTATGAAGAATAAGAATGGAGTCTATGATTGCATGCTACTCACTGCTTACTACAAATGTGAGTGGGGATTACCAGATTAGTTAATCAGATTAAAAGTGTATGACTTGTGTGTATTTTGTTAGCGAAAATATATTGTTGTTATTCAGAGCACGGATCGAAAGTGCTGTAGGTTTATCCACAACAGAGTGGATATTGCATGATGATAAATTTATTTGAAGATATTTCTAATTGTATTACAGCCTCGATTCTGCAGTGGATGAATGCTCGTCTATCAGAGAATCGATATTTCTCATCGGCGGAGATTCTCTCCATCTTCTGTGATATGTGTGAGGCTGTGGCCAGGCTCCATCACGCTACCACACCACTCATTCATAGAGATCTCAAGGTCAGCCGAGGTCGCGCTTTGTTTATTCACCCGGTTTCATGAGAAAACAATTTTCGAATAAGTAAGATACAGATGTTATCCTGTCCTCAAGGCACTGGGACTGCAGGATGGTTGCTTCGTTAGGGAGGGAGTGGGATCTTCGATTTCAAGGTGTCTGGGTCAAGGGATGAGGGAATCTTCTTTGGCTAAGTAAAAAAATTAATAAAATGGGGAAAAGGGAAGACTTTTTCAACATGGAAGAATCAATGAAATGTCAAGATGAAAGATAAAATGGCGAATTTTGGTAGCTATAGAAATTCAGGGAAATAAATGGGATGATATTCAGAGGATTTTAATTAACTCTTCGATATTCCAGGTGGAGAATATTCTGGTGGATGATCGTAATCGTGGTGCTCCTCCCCTCTTCATCCTATGTGATTTCGGATCGGCGACTACTCGGGTTCTATCCACTGAGAGTCATTCCATCACTCAAGTTGAGCAGGAGGTGAGCAGTTCATATGAGGATGTGATATAACTGATTATTGTTAAGCTACGATTTATGGTATTCTTTTGTTTCGTTGAATAGATATTGCAAACAAATCTAGTTGAATTAGAGTTGCATTTTAAATTCAATGATTTGGATTTCAGATCGAAAGATACACAACTCTGAGTTATCGTTCACCGGAGATGGTCGATCTCTACTCGCGGAAGTTGATTGGTTAGTTTTAAAATTTGGTCTCTAGATTCGAATGGGTTATGTTTTAAAGCAAAACATTGATCACACCATATCATTCTATTAGGGTGTCCCAAAAGTCTTGTCGCCGTTTTTATTTTTATTATTTCAAGAGAACCGCAAGTCGTAATATCACTCACTCTTTCTTAATAGATGCAAGTACTCCTGCACTAATTTATTCGACTTTGATTAGATCATGAGCTTACCTAGTGGTGACGCAATAAAAGAAAATGTATGTTTTTCGACCTAGTCTTTGAATTTTTATAAATCAGAGGCGGTTGAGATTCCGAAGCCCAAACAAATACTGTAGTAGTAACATGTATCACACTTTTAAATAAAAATTTTAAACCAGAGATATATTTTGCGATCTCAGAAATAAGTCAGAAAATTTTTGGAGTTAGATTTTTAAATTTTCTATTTGTATCCCCATCGATTGCGCTCAAATGTTGATGGTTGATCGTTTTGATTTATTTGAAAATATTTTGATCAATTTCCGGCATCAATATCGGAAAAAAATTGAAAAATGTGTGGGAAATGGCAAGTTTCGTAGTGATGATGCAATTCGAGATGGGAAGCCGGAATGGCGCGCATATTATTTGTTTACCACTCCCTATTTACTTGAGACAATAAACTGATTTTTATATATTCACAAAAAGGAGAATGGCATTTTTGTGTTTTGTGTGCTCTGTTCTACATACGGTAGTTCTTCGGAATCACTGTGATTTCACTAATTAAGAGACGTTCCACGATATTTCGAAGCTATTGAGAGGGGTCGACGGACGACTTTTTCACAACCTATGCCAATCAGTTCAGGGTGAAGTCCCCATACCTAGAGCTGATAGCTGGCCCAATATGAGATGTTGGAGTGCACCCTCCGCGAAATGCTGTGCATGTCCCAAAAAAAGTAAAAAATTTCATCCATCAAAAAAACGTTCTTATAGATGTTTCTGGCGTATTTTTCGATAAAAATAACGAAAAACATTGTTTGGAAGCGATAGGATAACGATAAAATGTCGAAGACTAAATATTTCGTCATTTTTCGGTCACCCTGAAAAATTATTTTCGCCATCTGCACTTTTTTATTGCAAATTCGGATTCTACGTGCAAAATTACTCCCTGTGTGAAATTTTCACGTAAATCGACCAGTTCGCCCGGATTCCGCAGCTTCCCGCCCGAGAGTCTCTCGGGGGGTGACGAGAGAACGATGATGAGAGATTTCGACATTTCGACATGATACAGTCCTTTTTAGACCAGATTTTCGTCACAATTATCGTTATTAAGCATTTGTGTTAATGTTATGGGGTGTGATATCGATAAAACACGAAAAAAGGGAAAAGTCGAAAAATCACTTTTTCGAAATCTCAAAATTTCAAAAATTCATAAGTCATGTTTCTGAGCTTCAAATTGTGTATTCTCAACGTAAAATCACTCACATATGAGTCATGAACAATATCTGAGCTTTTGGGCCGGATTCCAAAGAAAATATTTTGGTCGAAAATTTTCTCGATACTTTATTATACTCGTTCGAGCGTTATACTTCAGAACTTGATCTGTTTCTGAAACATATCCCAATCCGAACTGGTTCGAGCGCCGAACTCGTTCGAGTCTGTTCCCCACTCATTCCCCCTCGCTGTCTCCAGGCGTTCGGTCAGGCTTTATTCTTTTCGAGCTTTATACTCGATACTTCTCGATAAAATTTTCTTGCCCATCCAAAAATGACAATTTCAAAAAATATTTGCAAATAGGCTATAACTCTCAGATATTGTTCAGGACTCATATGTGAGTGATTTTCCGTTGAGAATACACCATTTGAAGCTCAGAAACATGACTTATGAATTTTTGAAATTTTGAGAGTTCGAAAAAGTGATTTTTCGACTTTTACACTTTTTTCGTGTTTTATCGATATCACACCCCCCATAACATTAACACAAATGCTTAATAACGATAATTGTGACGAAAATCTGGTCTAAAAAGGACTGTATCATGTCGAAATGTCGATATCTCTCATCATCGTTCTCTCGTCAGCCCCCGAGAGACTCTCGGGCGGGAAGCTTCGGAATCTGGGCGAACTGGTCGATTTACGTGAAAATTTCACACAGGAGTAATTTTGCACGTAGAATCCGAATTTGCAATAAAAAAGTGCAGATGGCGAAAATAATTTTTCAGGGTGACCGAAAAATGAAGAAATTGATTTTTCGACATTGTATCGATGTCCTTTCGCTTCAAAACCATGTTTTTCTTTATTTTCATAGCAAAACACACCCGAAACACCTATAAGAACGTATTTGTCCTTGAGGATAAAATTTTCGACTTTTTTGGGACACCGCTGGCATTTTCGGAAGGTGCACCCCAACCTCTCATATGGGGCCAGCTATCAGCTCTAGGTATGGGGACTTCACCCTGAACTTATTGGCATAGGTTGTGAAAAAGTCGGCCGTTGGGTAGGTGCAGAATATCATGGAACGTCTCTTATAGTATCACAACAGAAGGTCCATAGTTACTTCATCAATCGCAGCATAGCAGGATTCAATAAGGTTCTTGACAGTTGAAAAAATATTTTTTTTTTGAAACGACAAGACTTTTGGGACACCCAATAACTCGAACGTGTAAGATGAATCTTGCTAATCCACTGTTTTTATTTCATTCTCTCGTAACACATTTACTGTTAGATCACCACCGTGAGTGGGGTGCGTGAAATACATATTCTATAAATACTATTGAATCTTGATCGTGCAGGTACTCCGTCTGACATCTGGGCGATGGGAGTGATGCTCTTCAAGTTGTCCTACTTCACTCTCCCCTTCGGGGAATCTCCTCTGGCCATCCAAAGTGCTGCCTTCTCATTCCCTGCTCAGCCGATGATCCAGCCTGCCATTAAGGCTATCATCAGTCAGTTTATTTTAATTCGTATCATTTTCAACTACATAAAAATTTTAAAAGCTCTTTTCCATTGTTACTTTTCCGCTTATGTTGAAACATTTGCAAACCAATCAAAGCTGTGTTTGCATTGTGATCACTGGATGATTCATCCCTTCTCCTCTCTCTCTCTCTCTCTCTCTCTCTCTCTCTCTCTCTCTCTCTCTCTCTCTCTCTCTCTCTCTCTCTCTCTCTTTCTCTCTCTCTCTCTCTCTCTCTCTCTCTCTCTCTCTCTCTTCAGAAGTTCTCCTCTCTGCTGATCCCCTCATCGTCCCAATATCTACCAGTCTTCTTCTCTCGCTTTCGAGGCATCATCCAAGTTGTGTCCTGTACAGAATATCCATGTGAGTATTCATTCCATTTAAAAAAAAGTATTTATCCAATGTTCATCTGCGGAGTGTTTCCAACTACAAATTTCGAGTGCTTGTGATAATGTTGCTATGGGAAGGAATAAGTGGGTGTGAAATGATTCATTTGGAAAGGTTCTCTCAGTTGTTTTGCTTCATAGCCTGCTATCTCACCATAATCCTCTTCAGAATGCGACTACCGTACCCCTGCCTGCTGCCCTATCGCATCTGGAGGGAGGAGTGCATCCACTGGGATCGATCACTCACAATACACCCCCAGTGAGACAGACGCATATGAAGGCTACAAAGTCAGATTTTTAATTGATGGAATATTCTAGTGAGAGCATTAATGGTCATTGATGCTCTCGTTAGTGAAGACTCACTTATTTGCGAAAATTGAGCAAACACTCGGCTAGAGCAAAGAAAATCCATTTCGAAAAGATAGGAGTAGCTCACAGCCCTTTTGTTTTATTCAGTAAACGGATTTCATTGATATCCCAGTAGGGAATACAATTTATTTCAATAAATGGAATAGGATTGAAGGCCCATATTTTATTTTCGCGGGTTGTCATGACGATTCGGTCTTGTTATTCTTTAGAAGGGGTGAGGATGAATAGAGGGATTGATTGTCCCACGAGATCCTCCATCAATCCCTCCCTTTCTCTCTCTCTCTCTCTCTCTCTCTCCTCTCTCTCTCTCTCTCTCTCTCTCTCTCTCTCTCTCTCTCTCTCTCTCTCTCTCTCTCTCTCTCTCTCTCTCTCTCTCTCTCTCTCTCTCTCTCTCTCTCTCTCTCTCTCTCTCTCTCTCCTATCATAATCCCTTCTCCTCTCCTTCAGACTGGCCACTCCTCCATCTCCACGTGTTCCTTCTTCTTCTTCTCTCGTGAATACTCTGGATGATCCCTCTCGTGTCCTTCACATCTCCTCTTCCACTTCTGTCAATCCCCGTCTCCGTCCCAAACCAAGTGGCAATGTGCCCCGAGTACCCCTCATCGATCCGCCACCTCATCCCCGCAGGTATAGAATTAAATTATAATTATTCTTAATTATTGAACGAGTTCTCTGCTTCATGGCTATTGGGTATCAGCGAGTAGTTTATCTTTCTCAGTTTACATTAGATAATGGGGGGGGGAATAAACAAGTAATTGTTTGATGATTGTCAGTTGCCTCGTGCCCATCCCGAGGTCCTTCCCTCCTCCACTCTAATTCCCACTATCGGTGAGTATCTTCCTCCCATTCCTCTCACTCCTCACGTTTCCCCCTTTTCCCCTTGGCATCTCCCCCCCCCCCTCTCCCCCTCTCTCCTCTTTTTTCCTCCTCATTCCCCATTCATTCCAAACGAGCCGCTTACCTCTCAAGTTTCTCCGACGTCACGAGTCTCTTTGTAGACGAGAAGCGCGTCCCTCCTCCCTCCGATCTGGAAGTGAGGGAGAGTACGGTAGTCTCGACTACGGTAGAAGCGAGCGGAGCGAGTACTGTAGATGGGAAGGAAGAGAAGACAGCAACCAGACACATGAGGAATCTCAGTGATGGAGGAACACTCTCCAAGAGTGCATTCCGGTTAGATTATTTATTTATTTTATTTGGAGGGATTTATTCAAGAGAGTAGCATGAAAAGATGCGAGAAACGATTGTTCATATCAGATTATTGGTTAGTTGATGGTTCATTGGATGATTACCGTACTTGCAGTCCGTACAGTGAGACAGCGCCCAAGACTACCGTAATCAACATCGGATTGGAGGAAGGAGAAGGAAGTGGAAAGGGAGCATGGAATGCATTCCAAGATGCTCCCATTGATGAACGGGTTGGAGGAAGAGGATGGGTGGAGAATGAGGATGATGAGTTGAGTACTGTAGGGAGAGGGAGAGGGGTACGGTAGGCAGAGACAGATACGGTAGTCATTGATGATTTGCATGCATACATTAGACATATTCATCAATTGTCATCTTTGCATGCACTTCTCCATACATTCATGAGCATAGTGGAGGTATCTCATATCTCAGGTGGATTGGTCTGATCCCTTCCGTTCTGCTCCCTTCGATCCCATTCCTCTGATGAAAGAGAGGGAGAGACAGTTGATGGTACAAGATGAGGAACGGGTTAGACAAAAGTTTTATGTATATTTTACGTAGAATGGGTTATTTCCCAAGTTTTCGATTATCGATGGTGAAAATGTGTTCGATGATATTGTTATTCACCGAAACAGCCTGGTTCACAATATCTACCAAATTGTAACTTCCTTTTCACAATGATTATCCTTCTTCTCTTGAGGTAGTTGAGAGTGAATCAGATGTGGATGAGCAACGAGCCCCTCAATAGACGCAGTTTCTCATATGAACATATCGATGGAGTGGGAGATGATGCAAGCACTGACTCAAGGGTACGGTAGATATCGTATTAGGAATAGAAGGATACTGTAGTGCGAGTAATACTGTAATCAATAATATCAGGGTCGTACGGATGGAGACACGACGGAGGATACGGGGAAGGAGAATGAGGATGGAGAAGATGGAATGAGTACGGAGGGAGAGAATACTGATGGAGGAGGTTAGTACTCACGCATTGGAGGAAGTCGCCTTTTAGACAGTTTCTCGCATTCTGAAATAGTTCTTTCGAATTATATCATTGTAGATTTTTTCAACCCTTTACTGCTACGATTTGTTTGAAGCTACAAATTTTATGTTTCTACCACTTGAAACTTGATCTGTGCAGGTACGATGGACGATGTCTCTGGCAATCGACCCCTGTTAGATGATGATGGACTGGAAGAAGATGAAGAGGAAGAAGAATACGAGGTGAGAGAGAGAGAAAGAGACTATTGCATCGTGATGACGTAATGGTGTTATTCAGACGGTGACGTCGTCCTCGTGTCTCCCTCCTTCATCGACTCCTGTTCCTTTCCCTCCCTCCACTCAATCATCAATCCCCCCTCCCTCTACCATATCCTTCCCTCCTCGACTACCGTAATCCCTCCTCCATCCATTCCTACAGTATCCACGAAGGATCCCTCTCCTCCGTCTACAACCACTTTCATCGTCCCTAGTGTGCCAATAGGGAGATTGGCCACTAATCCCTTCAATCCATTCCTCGTCTCTCCAATGGAAGAACCCAAACCACTCCAGCAGCCTCCACCCGTCCTACAGTATCCGCCCAAACCAGGTACGGTAGCGAACAATTGTCTAATCGATATTCCTTCGATTACAGTACTCCCGATGGGGATGGATCCGCCTCCCACGTCGATTATCTCACTGAACGACGCCTTCCATCTGGCACAGAGGTACGCCGTCATGTCTGATTTTCAAAATAGCATTAATTAGATGTTGAATGATTTTTTATACCATTGTTGATTCTGTTTCCAATATTCTACTCTATTCAATATGATTTTGATTGCAGAGTGGTTGACCCTTCCATCTCACCTCGACCTCTTCCTATCTCTCTTCTCGTGCTCCAGCCACTCTTCCTCGTCAAGTGACTTCTCTCTCTGCCACTCCCCGCCCTCCTCCCTCTTCATCTACCGTATCCCCCTCCCCTGTCCCTTCCTCTCATGAACCCACTCCTGATAGAGGGGGAAGAGGAGTAGTGATGACTACGGCCACCAACAGAAGGACCTCCTCTCCCGGTTCGCCTGAACGAGTCACCTTTACGTGAGTCTTGTATGGATTGAGAGGGATTACGGTAGATGGGGGTATTGATAAGTTGAAACGTGATCAATTGTTCTTGTTCAGATTGCAATCAGATCACCGTCAGTGTCATTCGTCGATGCAATACGAGAAGATGGGATCGAGTAGTGATGATGACTCGGTGAGTGACGAGGGAATGGTATTGCATTGCTTCAAAGTATGTGTTATCATGACGCCCATCACTCGATTTCACTTATTACACCATAGACAATGATGATTTCCTTCTAAAATATGCATATTTTCCCTATACAATTTAAGTTTATATTTTGTACATTATAATAAGCTATTATTTGCAGGTTGACACGGACGACAGTGTGGCGGGGATGTGTGGAGGGTCGTCCCATCACGAGAGAGGAAAGAGAGAAGAGAAAATGAGGAAGAAAGAGGGAAAGAAGAAGAGAAGAGACACCCATCCAGGTCATCCAACGGGAGTACAAGAGAAGATCAAACCACGTGAGTAGAGAGAGAGAGGGGGAGATCAGTGGTGGGGGGGGGAAGATCCATTTGAGTTGTAGATTGTTCTGAATAGCTGGGGGGGGATATCTTTGCAATGATAGTTCAGCTTATATGAGTATCACTTGGTTTGGATCAATGGATTTCAGCTAAGAAACACTCCTCGTCATCATCTAAATCCGCGGGTCAGAAGGCTTCGTCCAATGCGAGTTTCGTCAATGTTTCCTTTCAATCAGAAGACGGTGATAGATTCTAGACCCTTATCTGTACACCCATTTCGCATTGTAAAAACGTTGCATGATTTGCATTTTGCACTCAATTGTAGCATAATTTCATAAGTTATTGCACACTAACTAATGTCCGTTGTGATCAGGTTGTAATGTTGTCAAATTATCGGTTTTTTTAGTGTATACTGCTAAGTATTGACTTCCGTAATCTCTCTTATTTGTGCCTAGTAGCAAAACATCCGTGTCCCAATTTAATAGTCATATCTCAATTTGTAATATTAATTGTACTACACTTGGCTAAACGTAAGCCTAAACGTAACTTACAATAGTTTTCTACTCCACCCAATGACTAGGTACGGTATCAGCAGTATCCCTCTTCCCTGTGTAATGCAAAATCCTTTACATCTTCCCATGAGCTTTTCGTAAGATATCCCATGAAAAAGATAGTTTTCGTATTTGGATTATGCTTGGTTAATGCCCTCGACAGATACTGAAGATGGTAGCTATGGATGTGTAGGCAGACAATTGAGCTAAGATTACAAAATTTTATTGAACTTCTGACAAAACATACATATTCCGATCAATTACGTGCTATACAAGCAATGATTTTATTTGTTTACAAGCGCTGGTAAATTTGCGCATACTTTGGAATGTGCGGAAACAGATAATAGTTTCCTTATAATATGTTCAATATCTGAATTTTAAGAACAATAAACTACATTCTATAAACAATCTATCTACGCTTCCATTCTCTCTCCATTACTGTCTCTACCATATCCTCCTCCTCCTGGAGTGAGCAACTCGAGAGAGTCCTGAACAGGATTATCGATTTCAGTATTCGGTAATCGATCAGACTCACCCCTCTAGCAACGTTGACTGTACACTTGATCCGACATTGATGACAGTTCCACTCGCTCTGATCAGATGATTCCTTCCTCGTTCTCCCTCCTCTCCTCCCTCCAATGCGTATGGAGCCAATGATCTACCAAAGTCATTATCGACCGTCGTTCCCCTCCTTTGACCTACCTTCTCTCAGTGAGCAACGAAAGAGAGAGTGGTTTTTCTAAACTCCATCTTCCTCACTAATCCTTCTCCTCCCTTCCACTTTCCTCTCCCTCCCGATCCCTCTCGCAACGAGAATTCACGTAGGATCACCGGATATCTGCAATCGATAGTCACTCCATCGACTGTTCTCCCCCGACAGTATCTATTATCTACCGTACCTATCCTCGAATATCTCTGGATCGGTAATCGCCGTATTCGTCATGTGCACGTGCACTCCACTGCGACCATCGAAGCCCTGCCACATATCGATTGATTGGAATGGATGGATTGAATGGATCACCTTCCAGCCCCCGCCCCACCTCCAATCGTTTCATAATATCCCATCGAATCATCACCGAACATCACGTTGTTCATATCGCCTGCAGTAC
>BTSX01000004.1:26538331-26598867 GCA_036245825.1 Pristionchus entomophagus
GTCTTTGGAATGTGCGGAAACAGATAATAGTTTCCTTATAATATGTTCAATATCTGAATTTTAAGAACAATAAACTACATTCTATAAACAATCTATCTACGCTTCCATTCTCTCTCCATTACTGTCTCTACCATATCCTCCTCCTCCTGGAGTGAGCAACTCGAGAGAGTCCTGAACAGGATTATCGATTTCAGTATTCGGTAATCGATCAGACTCACCCCTCTAGCAACGTTGACTGTACACTTGGATCCGACATTGATGACAGTTCCACTCGCTCTGATCAGATGATTCCTTCCTCGTTCTCCCTCCTCTCCTCCCTCCAATGCGTATGGAGCCAATGATCTACCAAAGTCATTATCGACCGTCGTTCCCCTCCTTTGACCTACCTTCTCTCAGTGAGCAACGAAAGAGAGAGTGGTTTTCTAAACTCCATCTTCCTCACTAATCCTTCTCCTCCCTTCCACTTTCCTCTCCCTCCCGATCCCTCTCGCAACGAGAATTCACGTAGGATCACCGGATATCTGCAATCGATAGTCACTCCATCGACTGTTCTCCCGACAGTATCTATTATCTACCGTACCTATCCTCGAATATCTCTGGATCGGTAATCGCCGTATTCGTCATGTGCACGTGCACTCCACTGCGACCATCGAAGCCCTGCCACATATCGATTGATTGGAATGGATGGATTGGAATGGATCACCTTCCCAGCCCCCGCCCCACCTCCAATCGTTTCATAATATCCCATCGAATCATCACCGAACATCACGTTGTTCATATCGCCTGCA
This sequence comes from Pristionchus entomophagus, assembly GCA_036245825.1. NCBI lineage: Eukaryota > Metazoa > Nematoda > Chromadorea > Rhabditida > Neodiplogasteridae > Pristionchus > Pristionchus entomophagus. Next base: position 26,539,120 of record BTSX01000004.1, read on the forward strand.
GTAGTACAATAATCGACTAATTATTAGGTTGGTCCATAAGTTTTGCTGTTTTTTCAGCATTGATGATGCATAGCTCTTTCGATTTTGACCGACTACCTCTAGGTTTTTCATATTCGTAGAAGCCTTCAATGCTCTCTTCAGCGCACATTATCTCAGATCTCCCCGATCGGGAAAACGGACAATGCATAAAAAATCAATAAAATTGGTTATCGCCCAGTACCAGGACCAATATGGCTTCTCAGTTAACTTATTTCAATCCGCAAAACTAATTCTTAGCAGAGTACAACAATTTCAAAATTAAGTAAGATTTTATTTCAGAATTTGCTTTTGACAAAATTTGAAATTCTCGAACATTCAGCAAGCTTGGCACAATTCCAAACTACTATGCTGAAGCCTGAACATGCCCCTATATAATTCTATGAAGATAGACCGGGGCGATTTGAGACAGAGATATACGGGATCAAAATATACGGGATCAAACTTCAAGTCGAAAAAAAACAGCAAAACTTATGGACCGACCTGATAGATCTCATCTCAGAGAAAATTGTATTGCCGATGACATAGTCCGCCAACCCATCATTGACGTATAATAGAAGGGATGACATACCCTGCCCTCCGGAGACTGCTCCGAATGCCTTGAACACGACATCGCATATCCTCTGACTCGTCTGAATGTTTCCTCCCCCGACAGCAGCTGTCTCAGAAGGAGAGAGAAGAGAATGGGGAGGAATCACGATCTGAAGAGAAGATGATAGATGCATCCATCGGACAAGTCTTCATTCTATTTCAAAAGAAGACAAAACAATTTCTTTCTTAGACTACTTTTTTAAAAAGAAATTGAATGAATAATTGAAGTGGTAGTGTTACCTGTATGGGTACGAGACATCCCTCATTGAGTGGAATCTCCCTCCCCACTAGACATCTTATACAGTAGATCACTGCACTCATAGTAACTGCTCGTGGAGTATTGCAGCAATTGAGACATTCTGCCCCCGTTCCAGTGAAGTCGAAGATGGCACTGCCCTGACATATTAAACAATAGATAGTTGCTTTAAAAAAAATCCACACAGTCCTCACTTCATTTTCATCAATGGATACGGTAAGGGCGATTGGTGTCCCATCATCTAGTCGATCAACCGATTTGAGTACGGTAGATCCAGTGCGAGCTCGTGTTTCTGCTGCCACCTGTATTGATTCTTCATTGTCTTTCCATCCCACCTACCGTACCCCTCCCCTCCCTCCTCACCTTCCTCAGCAGTGCCCTCACACTCTCCTCAGCTGCACTCATGATATGCTGCATGTATGCCACCACGACCTCTTCTCCATATTCCTCCATCAAATCCACCACTAACTCGATACCCTAAACTCATTAATTTATTCTTGTCTGCGTTACACAAATAATTACTAAAAAAAATATATAAAAATTTAAATAACCTTCTTATTCGCTGCAATTTGCGCCTTGAGATCCGCGATGACATCCGGGATATTTCGAGTGGGGGAACAATCTGATAATCTCCCATTCCACTCCCAGACGGAGGTTCTTTCTTCCTTACCTTTGACTTTGCCGGGTGCTTTCAGCTGATCGATAAGTGTTTCCTCTTCGAAGACACCCTGATCGACCACTTTGAAGGAGATGAAGGCAGCTCCTTCCTGAGTTAGGTAAAGATCAAAGATCAGATAAATAATGGAGGCTCAATAGAGGTCAAAGATCACACCTGTTCAATATGGGTTGCATTGGGTGGGAGACTGCCAGGCACGAGTCCTCCGATATCCGCGTGATGGCCTCTGTTAGCCACGAAGAATACTGGATCGGGCTTAGATTGGAAGAACACCTAAACAATCAGTACTCGATTTTTGTAAGTCTACAGTGTGAAAAGCTACAGTAATTTGTGGTGACTTACTGGTGTGATGACAGTGAAATCGGGAAGATGTGATCCTCCGGCCCTTGGATGATTGGATAGAATGACATCTCCCTTTCTGATTCCATCCAATCCCAGATGGGCGATCTGGAACTTCACTGCGTACTGCATTCCACCTGCAATTCACTTCTCTTCCGGGGATCAATCAATCCGTCCATAGTCAATCACCAAGTCAATTCTCGTTCAACCCTCACTATGCTACAATTATTCATACTCTGGTTGAAGAACATGGGATATACCAGCAACGAAAATATAATCTGACCGAGATGGACGGGAATATGAGGAGCATTGGCGACTAATCCTCCAGTTGGACCGAATATAGCACAGGAGAAGTCGAGTCTCTCCTTGATATTAGTGGAGATGGAGGTTCTCTGTAGTACTTGACCCATTTGTTCAGCCAGTGACATGAATCGATTGGAGAAGATAGAGAGACGGATTGGATCAACCTGCATATCAATCGATAATCAAGAATTAATGGGAGGCCTGATCTACCTTCGTACTCGACTCCTCACTCGATTTTCCTTTCAAGACAATCTTGATATTTCCATCGGTGAGGGCAGTTGCCACACAATTTGGTTCAACCAGAAGAGTACTGTAACCATCATTTATAAATCGATAATCTCATTCCAAGATCATACCTGTTCTTATCGACGAGAATTGCGGGACCCTCTACCGTATGACCAGCGAGCATGTCTTCAATCCGATAGAGATCCGTGTCGAGGAATCCTTCCTGAACGGATTATCAATTGGATGATTACTGTAGATTACTGTACTCACATCGAAATAGCATCGTTCCCTCTTGAAAGGTGCGCACTTATGGCCAGTGGCAGGAGGTAGATCACTCGTCACTACCGTACTCCTCTGCACTGCACGCACTCTAGAAAAGACAGTTGACGAAAGGGAAGAAACGTTTCTACCGTACCTGACATCATCGGCGATGACATCTCTGTCTGGGAGGGTGAACCCGAATAGTCTCTCGTATGAAGTGGTGAATACATGGATGAATGCATCAAGAGAGTCTCCTTCCTTCCAATCGGCAGTGATCATCATTGCACAGTCTGTACGGGCATATCTGAGCGAAGATCAATCAATCAATCACATGGGATAACTGAAAGATGACGAGATGGAGGGAAGAATACTAAGAAACAAACCTGAGATGGAGGAAGTACTCGATATCAACTCTTCCCTCTTCATTCTCATTCACTGTTAACTTCCCTCTCGCTGTTTTGGACAATGCGACGAGTCTAGTCGAGATATATTGCAGATTATCTGAGTATCCTCCATCACTCCTCCCCTCCTCCCCTCTTCCCTTCATCTATACCCTCATTCACTGTCATTCCCGATGCCTCTTGTGCCTCTGCCACTGAATCAGCGAGTGCGATACCGAATGCCGAGAGAACACCAGAGAATCGATGAACGAGCACTTCCTCGATGCCTGCAGAGTACCGTACTAATTCACCCATTACCGTATCCTTGTGACCTACCGAGTGCTCTCGCTACTGCACACGCGTGTTGGCCTCCCGCACCACCGAAGCAACAGAGAACATGCGCCTTCGTGTCGTAACCTTTAGCCTGAGGGGGAATCAATTAGCTAACAATGTGAGATCGACACCAACTTTAAATGACTTTATAAAAAAATAACTTCAATTGTAAATCCACTCCTAACCTGAGTGAGCGCACGAATCGGTCTGCACATCTCCTCGTTGGCCACACGTAGAAACCCGAGAGCGACCTTCAATCGATACCATCAATATACCGTATCCCTACAGTTACCGTATACCTGCTCTACCGTAAGCGGATCGTTGCCTCTCGCCACTTCGTACTTGTTGATTTCAACAGTAAACTTCTCCATCGCTTGTACTGCTCCTTCCCTGAATTGATCTTTGATCTCCATATCTTTATTGACTCCACTCACTTATCCAGTGGCATATCGGCCGTCTCTCCAAATATATTGGGGAATAGTTTGGGCTTAATTCTACCCAGTACCAGATTTGCATCTGTTATCGCCAGAGGCCCGCCTTTTCGATAGCACGCCGGACCGGGATGGGCTCCTGATCAAGACTGGGGGTACGGTAGTCGTCCCGATTATCGATCACCTGCCGATTCGGGTCCCACAACGAATCTTCCCTCATTGAAGAACAGTCTCGATCCTCCTCCAGCTGCGACTGTTTTGATCTCGAGCTGAAGTTTTCGTTATAATTGGTATGTCACAAGTGAGTGGATTCCCCTGAGATGGGATGATCAACACTTGCTCATCTATTCATTCTCAGTCCCACTCAATTCACTTCTCGTCCTCAATTTAGACGTCAATCCCACTGAATTCACGATGAGTTTTCACTTGGCGGGACAGGGTAAGAGAGAGTGTCTCAGAGTGTCATCAACAACTGTTTTTCGAAGACTTCTTCAGACAAAAAAATGGATTCTTAGAACAACTACGTGCAATTCGTGAAAAATTTATTTCTAAGAAATTGAATCAAACGAAAGAGATATTTGAAACACCAACATGTTTTCAAGACTGCCTCTTCTCCCCGCATATCTCTATTTCATGAGCATCCCCCTCCCCTTCCCCCCCCCCCCCCCCCCCCCTGCCCAATCTTTTTCGGTCTCGGCTCACTTGGGGAATTTGGATAATAACTCCGGCTGTTGTACTCTGCATCACGTGCTCGAACGTTCCCGCGAATCTACACACCTGCAAATATTACTATAGTCCAAATACAATGATTTGTCAATACCGTAATTAGTGAAATTGGACTATAGTAATTGCTCGCTCACATCAGTACTTGTCCCTCCCATATCGAATCCGATGGCTGGTTTCTTCCCATTGAATGCAGTTCTCGCCACTCCAACCACTCCTCCCGCAGGACCAGAGAGAATTGCACGTGAGCCGATGAATCTGAAATATTCAACATCACATATTCCCACTCTTTCTGTCCCTCTTGTTATTCTCTCTAGTATGATCTCGATGGCTATATATAATGTGCAATGCTGGCAGTATTTGCCGGTGTCACCATCAAAGTTCATTAACTTCCGCTGATTACTGAAGTCATTTTCTTCGAAATAAATTGTACTGTGCCCTATAGCTTTGAAAGTATTGTCCAGTTCTCACATAAGTTTGGCATGTTTTCGAGAAAAAAAGAGGGATATCTGAAAAATGGGAGAGGTTGAGTGTGTGGATTGGTTGCAAACGAGATCCATCTCTGCATGAGAAGAAGAGATTGGTCATTATACAGACACCTCTCATTCCCCCCCCTCCCCCCATCCACGGGGAGGAATCCATCTACTTCCTCCTACTCCTTCTAACCATTCCAATCCTTGCACGTTTCATCACTCTCAACAAGTGAAAGGCCAAAGTGTCCATTTATCTCCCCTTGGTACCTGCTAACATCGCAGAGACCTCCGTCACTCTGCATGAATTGGACTGGAGGAGAAGAAGAGAAAGCAGAAGTGAAACCAGCAATGTACTCTTTGATCTTTGGAGTGAGATATCCATCGACACATGCTGAAATCAGAGATAGAGGGAAAGGAGAGATCAAAGATCAACCTGTTAATCCCCTCGGTACTGCCTTTATCATGGGAATTATTTGATGAGAAAGCGAAACATGAGTGATTCCGACTTCAGCAGCCAGTCTTCCCACTTCGTTTTCATGATCGGGGAATCTGAAATGGGCGTCTTATCTTTTGCTTCCTTCGCGTCCGCTTTCCTTCTTTGAAAATGGCCAATTTGTGGGCTGGACCACTTTCAGTTATTAGGTTGGTCTTGGAGGGTCTCTTTCTCGAGAAAGAAAGACAATAGCACTACTCGAATGGCGAGTCAATGGCTTGAGAATGGAGAAGGAACCTCTCTCTCTCTACTCATTTCCATCTCTACTGTCTTCGGTAGATACGACACCAACAATCAGCTAGTCATCCCACGATACCCCTCATCATAATTCTCCACTCAGGACCAGTGACCACCATACCGCTTCCTCTAGATCTTCGTTATACTCAGACTGAATTAGACTACGTAAGAAGTTCATCTGAACGAGACAGTGCTACAAATAACGCCTCCGATTTGAATACGCCACAACTACTTTTTTTGCCCCTCAATTTCATTTCTCGTTCAATTCGCGATTTTCCACTCGTGTTGAGTCCTTTTGTTATCTGCTTCTCTCCAACCTTCTACTTATCGTGCAACAGGGGGGGGGGGGGGGGATCTTACATGTGAGAGTGGAGAAAAAGGACGACGACTGCATCAATTCCCTTTCTTTTGATATGGGAGAGACTCTCACGAACTCCATTCACATCCAAAGATCGCTCGATTATCATCTGAATTCCCTCGTTATCTTCCATAGTTTCTCTCCCACCCCCACTTCCCCTCCCCTTATAGATACATTCTCTGCAAGTGACAATCTCCATTGAAAGAGGGGGTGGTTCATATGGGACCTTCTTTCCATTCGTGGCTATCTTCACTTCCTTTCCCTTCTCCATTCCATCATCGATAATGACTCTCTCCTCTACTTCATACACTTCCTCATACAACACCTGCAAATAACCAGATATTAGCATCTAGAATTGAAGTGAAGTCGGAGAAGTCACGCATCTTACTACTTGGAGTGTTTACATGCTCTGACATGGCATACTCCGTTGATATTCCTACCGTATCCTACCGTACTCACGTCAGGCATTCGAATGTCCAGAGCGAAAATGTCCGGACGAGTCTGATTACCGATGTAGAGTAGATCTCTGGAAGGAAATCAATAATTGATAATCAAGTGATCTACCGTATACCTGAATCCCTTCGTGATGAGTAGAGCGATTCGTTCTCCTTTTCTCTCTAGAAGAGCATTTGTCGCGACGGTAGTTCCCATGCGAATCCATGCAATCTCATCTGCACAACTCGGACTGAATTATGAATATCCAGCCCTTTGTCTCGTCTCGACAGCTAAAGTGCACCAAAATAGCATAAAATAGCTGCAGCACCGAAATAAATTGTGCAACTTTCGGTCAAAAAAGGAGGCTAGTGGTACGATGAACTTTTATTGTGAGTGCGGCCGGATATCTCGGATGAAATGGCTTCCTCTGACTGTAACAAAAAGTCACACGAGGATAGATGTTTGGCTTCTCCCACGCCATACATACAGGACCACCCAATTCATCACGTATCTCTAACACCGAGTCGTACCCCCCCCCCCTTTTTTTTTAGTAGAACAACGGCTATTTAGAGATATCCTATCATTTTAATCAAAACTATATAATTGTAAGTAACAATATCTAACTAACCAATGGGAATTGGTGTTCCCTTGGGGATATTCAATCCCTTCTCCTCCTGTAATACTCTCCGAATGGCTTCAGTAGGTGCATCTCTGTAGTTGGATGGGTCCTCACTCAGTAGTTTGAGTACTCGATTCGATCCATCTTCACGAAAGACACACACATCAGTGAATGTCCCTCCTCGATCTACTGAGAATCCGAGTTTGCCCATTCTGAAAGATCGATCCTTGGTCTCTATAGTACACTTCCTCCTCCCCTCCTCCTTCACATCTCTATATCTTGCACAAGCAATACTGCTCAGCCATTCATTACCTCTCATACCCGACAATTGCGTCTTCTACCATTCGCAGTCATTCATAATAAGCCTATCTTGTGCATCCAACCTGATCAGTATTCCTTCTAAGAAATCCACGTCAGTGCATCTCATTATCCAGTCCTAGTCTCAATTCATTCACTCCTCTCCGCCCTCTCAGTTACTCCACTCCTCCTCTAGCTCCTCCCATTTACGCAGACTCCAGCACTCTCCACCTACCCACAACCACTCGCACATTCTTAGTCTCGCCTCAACTTCTCTATACTCTCTTCTCTTACTGGTCGGTGTTACCGTAACCCGAGTATACTGTAGCCCCTCTCAGGTAACCCTACACAATGCGCGCGCTCTCACTCGCAGTGCTACTTGTGCTTCTGTCAGCAGCCCTCGCCTATGTCTTCAACGTAGAAATGGCACCGTAAGTGATCTATCGTAATACGAACATAATTCAGCGACCGTAATCAACGAATATTGACCATACGCCTAATTCAGAGAGGATGAGGATGATTCAGTGGCAGTGAGACGTCCCCTACGATCACTGAATATGATGGATGGTGAGTTCGCGCTTTCTTCATTCCAACGCAATTCAAGGGATATACGATCTCTCTTCAGGTCCATTTGGTCGCAAGGGAAGCGGACGCAGACTCTTCCCCTACTACGCCGGAATGGGCAAGGGGCGATAGATAACCACCATACGACAAAAGAGACGAAGACAGGGCAACTGACCAATCTATGATCTACAATCAATATAGCCAATCAACATAATAATGTTAATAAATACGTTGTCTAACTGTTTCCATCGAACACCGCAAACGAGAATGGGGAAATAAGATAAATGGAGTGACCGAGAGGGTTCTCGTTTTATACTGCGGAGAGAGATAAGAGAGGGCTGATGCAAAGAGGAGCATGCTGCTCGAGTACACAATGTGGGTTGTGCGCTGACTAGAATGAAGAGAATAGATACTTGAGCTCACCAATTGGTTCCCGGTATGACGCCTCAACGGAGAAGCTCCGGAAAGCACTACAAAGAGCAATGAATCAACCGGAAACGAAAAGGGAACAAAATAGTGTTTTGAAATGTCATCAATGACCCTCGACAGTGGAATATTTGAATTCCCGCGTTTCGCCTTTTCTCACGAAGTCACACACCCTTTTCCGGCTCTGATTCTAACTTTTCCAGTTTCCAGAACTGAGTTCAGTGTTGAAATTAAAATTCACGTCGCTGTTATCGATTGTGGTTTCTATTTATGACCAAATCGTTCAGGAAATATGGCCGAATCTCCCCCTAACACTCCTGAGGCCAATCCGAGTATCCCATGTGTCTGCGGAAGTATGCCCCTTATTTCCGCCAACACACTCGCCGATTCGCTGGGAGTTTCGCCAGCTTACAAACAGGCTGAGTGGGTTTCCTGGAATTTCGTTATTGTTTGCAGCTCGTGGGAGTATAATCGTTATCTTCGCGCTTGGAAAGCTTAATTGATCAATTGAGAGATCTCGTTCAAACGCAATTTGTTTCTTTTAGTAAACTGTTCTATTTGTCGATTGAAAAGCTTCGTTCAATTTCCTAATTTTTTTTAGTTCCGCTCGATGGACATCTGCAGTCAAAGTGTACAAGTCTTCTCGCGCCCATTCTCCCATAAACGGTCGAAGTTTCGATGAAGCAGATGAAATCCGTGCAATGTCTCCCATTGACATCGTTAGTTCATTGTTTTCGGTTTTAGAGGAGATGCGACTTCCTCAGTTGCTGATTTGAGATTGAAACTGAGAAAATTTTCGCACCTGCTCGACGAAAGCGGTGGAAATAGGTGCGAGACGCGTAATGTTTGAACTAAACGATCAATGGACAGGCCTTTCCGTATCAACTTCCCTAGAGAGTTAATACAAGCGGATAGCTAGTAATTAATTTTAAAGATATTGCTCTGGGATAGAGTCGGATATGCGTGCCCAAAATTTGTAACCGATTATAGAAAAGCACGAGAGTTATTGAGTAATTGTTGGCCCGCAAAGGCCGAATAGCCAACCCTAATCTAAAAGTACAGTGATGTCAGCATAGTAACGTCGTGGCGAATTCGGGACACCTACCATCTATTGTACTCACATTCGTGAACGAAAAAAATTGGTGTTCGAAATAGTCACAATGGATAGTCCAGACGAACATCAGTTGGGGGTAAAGAATAGGTTTTGTTACGTGTAGTGACAATGAGTATTGTGTGAAGGGAGAACACCGGTTCCGGTCTTATTCAGATCAACAAGATGCGCACTCCTCTGTCTCTCGAAGACATCGCAAGAGAGAATCGAAGAAGACACGAAGAAGAAGGAGGAGTCGTGGCTGAGGAAGATGGAGGACCACTCGAATTGGAGGTATGCGGAAGGGAACGAAGAGATGACAGATAGAACTTGTATCGATTGTACTCGTTTGGACATTAATCTTCTGGAGTGATTACTGTAGAGTACTGTGGTCTGTGATCTGGAGTTGGCAGGTGTCTGAGCAGGTCAAGGAAGGGTGATAGTACAGAGTGGCAGAAGCAGACGGACAGTCCAAGTTCAGTCCAAGAATGCACATTTTGAATTTGTCATTCGTGCAGGCGATCGCTGCAGTGCATGAACTGGCGACGGACGTAGACTCTATCAGTGTCTCTGAGATGCTCCCCAGGACGAGAGATCTCATCTTCGTCAATGTCAAAACACAGGTTAGCAGGATGATACAGGTTGTATTGAAAGATGAGGGCACTAGTTATATTCAATGTATATTTCTTTAGAAAAAATAAAAATCTATAATTGTTTTAATTGAATATTTTATTTAAGGAAGATCAACCGTACACGTTGGAACTGACGATGAAAGGATGGAGAGTTGCCTCCAGACACTCGGATTGTATGTATGGAGATTACACTCAGGTCAGTGGAATCATTCTACTCTAGTGAAGAGGAGAGAGGGAACGAGTTGTAAACAAAGAGGCAGATGTGTTCTCAGAACACAGAATATGTGTGGTTTTGATTGTTTTATTTCAGAATTCTTTTTTTTTTTTTCGAAAACAAAATTGTATTAATGTACATTGCAGCTGGATCTGCACGTCCGATACTACATGAATGCCCGTGAACTCCTCAACGTGATCTCTCCCACTCATTGCTCTTCATTCCATCAGAAAGTAACGGACAAACTAACCAAGATGGTCGATGCCAATGCGTGAGGAGGTACTACTCAAGTATACTGTAACGAAACGAACCCCTGTAGATTACGATATTCGTAGCTGGTACTTGTCTCTCTCAGTCCATTCTTGTCACCTAGTGATAGATTCTCTTCTCATATTCTGGATATTCTGGTATGCTGTACAATGCCATTGTAATGCTTTACTCATTTATGCTGATAAATGCGGTCATTGAGATCGAAAAGGACGTAATGACACAATATGAAATGATGACTGGCAGGGGAGAAGGGATGATTCAATGGGAAAAAGAGGCATAGACTGATCGGAGTAGTCTCTGGGATGGATAACACAATTCCCCTGATCCTGTCTTCAGTCCATTACTCAGATAGACAACAGTTAGATCATTGATGGGATCAACGTGGACCATCTGACCCCCGTATCCAGGATGACCGAAGGTGAATGCATTCTGAAGGGATGCGGTAATCTCGAGATACTGTATGTAACTCACAGGTACGGTAGGATGAGGATCGTAGAAGAATCCATGGCCTTTCATAACGGGATACAGTACCACTTGCTCAATGTGCCATGTATCGAGTGTGGGTCGATGGAGACCAGAGAGGGTCGAGTTAGATATTATCTCGCCCTGCAATGATTAGTTAGTTGATTAGATAGGGCTACCGCATACCTGGAGTAGAAGGGAGAAGAGTTTCGCTACATCATGAGCAGTGCCAACTCCAGTGACCGCAGATAGAGGAAGACTTGCGACGTCAGGGTCATTGAGGGTGAACATGTCCTGAGGGGAAAATTACGGTAACTGGGATACAGTAGGAACGTCTGCATCGATTACTTACATACTTACATAGCCAATGCATCGATTACTTACATACATAGTCGATTACTTACATAGCTAAAAAATTACTTACATAGCCAAAGTTCAACCAGGAGTGCGTGGCAGTAATTTTCTCAATAATTCCATCGAATCGAACAGTAGAAATGCCAAGCATAGCGACGATACGAGGGTCACGGATAATGTCTCTGTAGAGAGAAATGATTGCGAAAGATCAAAGATCAAAATCAAAATACTTACCTCACGTATTCCGGCCAATCTGGAAGGGTGATGCGAGCCTGTCTATGAAATTTGTTCTTCTCTACGCCAATCGATAAATCCAGACCTGTAATATGTTATGAGTTTCTTTATTTCATCTGAGTCAAGACTAAAAAATACTTAAGTATCACGTGAATATCTCTCGTGTATTTCTCAGGATCAGAATTAGGGTACAGGGAATTTCATTTTTTGCTTTGTTTATTGTGTATTCTCAGTCTAGGTCTCATGGTTGACCATAAGGGGTACAAAAAGTGATGCTCCTAATGCTCCCAACATCATTTCTCCTGTAGTGAGAGTGTTTTCCGTCCTGGCCCGATCTGATAAGAGAACGGGCCGCACTAGGGAATGAAATAGATAGTGTCCGAGACAAGAAATGACAGAGAGACTCTGATTCCAAGAGTTTTTCAATACAGAATAATACTGCCACTTATTTTTGGAAGTTACGAGATGTGAAGAGAACTACATAAGAAATAAGATCTATCTAAAGGTGGCTGTTTGAGGGTACAATGGAGCGAAGTGTATCTCACCATGGACAATAGCGATTTCCTCCTTGAAGAAGAGTGCAGTATCCCTTCCATCAACCTGCAGATTATCTCTCTACACTCAGAATAACCATAATATTTGTTCTCGAATACCTTCTTTATCAGTTCGTCGAGAATGAATCCGAAGGTGACTGCATGATAACCAGAGGCCGAACCAGGAATCCAGGCTGGTTTAGCCCTCTCGATCTTCAATCGAACCTCGTCTGTACCAATATCAGAGAAGTAAACACGTTCATCGAGGAAAGGAATTCCTGCCTGGAAGAATGAGAGATACAGTCGAAATGATTGATGATGGATGAACTTTGTGAGTAAGAACATCCTCTACAGTCGTGTTCTCCTTTCCATTGGCCCCGTATTCAGGCCAGTGCTTCACTATCGGATCATCATAACGAAGTTTTCCTCGATCGACTAGAAGAGAGATGCAAAGTGCAGTGATACCCTGGATGGAGTACGGTAGGCCGATGAATCTAGTAGAATACGGTATACCTTAGTTGCGGAGAAGAGGAGAGTCTGGGTGTCCTTTCTCCATACTCTTTCAGCAGTTGAATCAGCGTATCCACCCCACAGATTGACTACTAGTTCTCCTTTGTGGAAGACTGCTACTGAGGCACCCTCACGTTCAAAATTATCGGCAAAATTCAATCTAGAAGTTGACGATATTATATTCGGAAGAAGTTTCTGATCTACCTGAAGTCTTGTTCGACTTGTTTGAATGGAGGGAGTGAGTATCCCTTGATGGATTCATCGTAATGAGGAGATGGAAGAAGAGATCGGAAGTAGACAATTGAGATGATGGATGAGAGTAGAAGAGTCGTTGATTGCATGGTAGACGATGGTGTAGACTGGGAACGAATGGGCAGAGGAGAGGGGGGGGGGGCTTATCTTTGATGGGAAGAGTTGAGTACGACCCGTACTAGAGGGAGGAGAGATAACCATGCACTACTATTATGGAAGCACAAGAATTTTGGACCTTGAATCTTGTGAGGTCACGGATGATCAATGTTGAAATAGCCCTGGTTGAGGAATCCATAGCAGCGAAGGAGGAAAACCACCACATGTATGTTATTTTAGATTAGTAATTTTAGAACTCATTCCATTCGTTGAGTTCAGTAAGAATGTTTTGTTTTTCTTACTTCCTGTAGGTCTTTACCTTTACCTGTAGGTCTACACTTGAACACCCATTTCAAAATTATTCACTCCCAGGGGGTGTTGCGTCAGAATGACATGGAGAGAGAACACTCATGAAATAGAGAGATGAAAACAGATGGTGCAATTGAGAGTGAGACAGTGTAGACGCTCACTCGCATCTTATTTTCTCTTTAATTATTAGCATATTTATTCATTTTAATATCATCACTGTCCATGCAATCTAGATTATCGATCGACCTTTCAGATACCGTAACACAAGTATCCTCTGAACTCCACATCACTGTTCCTCGGCTGAATTTAAATTAAAAGTATGTAAACTTTGTTCCTAACTTAGTGTTCTTTCTTTTCTCTTCGTTTTCTTATCAATGACATTGGCGCTAAAGTTTGTAGCTCGCTAGGAGAGGCGTAAATGTGTATCCGTGGTGTGGAGGTACCGTATTAAGAAATCTCACTTATTTGGTGGTGCACTCTTTTTCTTACTTTTCTTTAAAATTAATTTTATTAATTTCCTCGCTTAATTACATCGATTTTCATAATTGTCGTATTCAGGGTAACACAAAAGACCTCGTTGGAGGCATGAGTGGACTCAACACCGTCCCGGACAACATCAATTTCGCCGCTGAGGAGGCGAAAGTTATCGAGAAATGGAGAACTGAAAAGACGTTCGAGAAGCAGCTGCAGTGAGTTCTTTCACCTTCCTATCGTCTGATGCTAAAGAGGAGCAGTCGGCCAATCAGATTCTAAGCCTGTCTTGCTCAGGGAGTCGAAAGACCGTCCTCGATACACCTTCTACGACGGCCCTCCATTCGCCACTGGTCTCCCTCACTATGGTCATCTTCTAGCTGGTACAATCAAGGATGTGATCACTCGATGGGCTGCTGGTGATGGATTCCACGTCGAAAGACGATTCGGATGGGATTGTCACGGACTTCCCGTCGAATTCGAGGTGGGAAGGCCATTAGAGTCCTACGGTGATGGGACGTTTAGGAACTCGCGTTTATTACCTCTCAATCGGTGATTTAAAACGTTACTTGTATTCAAATGAGGGTTCTGAACCCTCTTCCCGACCTTTTGAAAGGGTTCCTAAACGTCACCGATTGAGAGTTCCTAACCGTCTCATCACCAGTCCTACTCTTTAGTCTCTCTCTCCTACTTGTCTTCTGTTCTTCTAATATGTTCTCTTTGAGGTGGACAAGATGATCGGCATCAAGGGACCGGCTGATGTCTATGCCATGGGCATTGACAAGTACAATGCAGAGTGCAGAAGCATCGTGATGAGATACTCTCACGAGTGGGAACTGGCTGTAGAAAGGATGGGAAGGTGACCATATCCGTTATTTCATGTTTTATGAGAAGAAGGAGTCGGATATTATATATTCTAAACCTCTGCTCGAGCTACCTCCGTGTTATTCAGATGGATTGACTTCAAGAACGACTACAAGACCCTATATCCGTGGTTCATGGAATCCGTCTGGTGGGCATTCTCTGAACTGGTGAAGAAGGGACTCGTCTATAGAGGAGTCAAGGTCAATTATCCATCTATTTCAATTGAAAGTGGCTATAACAATGTATTGGTGTAGGTGATGCCATTCTCTACCTCTTGCTCCACTCCTCTGTCTAACTTCGAAGCTGGACAGAACTACAAAGACGTCGTTGATCCCGCTGGTTTGTTATATTCATCCTAGGGTTCTCTTGATGGAATCCATTCCGGAATTCCAAGTGAGAACAAAGCAGTTACGCAATTCCATTCCTTACATTCCCCTCTCCATCGCGGTCGTTCGGTATTCCACTAGCTAATGGAATTCCATTACCATTAATTTTTTCCATTAATTTTTCCAACAAGAGAACAAGAGAATTTCATCCCTTTGTCCTTCTCTATAATCCATGGTCTAATCCTAAGTAGACTAAAATGAATGAGGCACTGAATCACTTACATAAAATGGATATCAATCCTAGTTTCTTCACAATATTTCGTCATCAGTGCTTTCCATTTCCCTTTCACCCAACTGATTGCATGTTAAATTTCGTCTACATATGACAATGTCCCATTGCAGTGCACATTGGATTCCGTCTGGACGAGAATCCCAACAGATGGATGGTAGCATGGACTACCACCCCCTGGACTCTCCCCTCCAATCTCGCACTTGCTGTCCATCCCGAATTGGAATACGTCGTCGCCAAGGGTACGGAAGAGTTGGATATTGACTTATGACCGTACGGTAGCACGGCGGACAGAAATCCTACCCGAGCAGAAAACCGTGGCTAGAATTTGTAAGGCAGGCTCCGCCCAACTGCCACTATTGATAGAAAGTTTATTGACAAGCTCCACCCCCTACCGCTAAACATAGAGAGTGCTCCAGCGTCCCCCGAAGATTTCGAGAACATGCACATCATAAGTTCAAATATTTGAATTTTTCCCGCGTTTCTCAGGGAATTCAAAAACGTTGACCCTGATATAATGGTTGGTCCTGTCAAAGAAACCTGATTTTTCTACTGTTTGAATCGCGCGCCTTTTGTAGGTGCAAACTGAGTATAATGTTTCGCTGCTCGTCATTTTTACTATTAGCCTTGCGGTCCGGGTGTCGGTAGGATTTCAGTCCGCCGTGCGGTAGAATGATAATGATTGATTTGTTGCAGACAAGACCACCGGCATTGAGTACGTCGTGCTTGAGTGCAGATTGAGTGAACTCAAGAATGAGAACCTCGAGATCATCGAGAAAGTCGGTTGAACCATTCATTATTGCGCTGTAATTGGCAACATAGTTCTATTTTTATTTAATAGTTAATGTTATGTTCAGATGAAGGGAAGTGTCTTCGTGGGCAAGACCTACCATCCACTCTTCCCCTACTTCACCCATCTCAAGGTCAATTTCGAAATATGGAATTGTTTTTATTCTCAATTTTGAAATGAATGGCGGATGTAATGTTGTTTCCCTACTGTAATGGCCTTCACCTTTATCTATTTTATTTTATAATAATTAGGAGGAACGGGGTGCCTTCCGTGTCCTTCCCGGCACTTTCATCACCACCGACCAGGGAACGGGAGTCGTCCATCAGTCACCCTACTTCGGAGAGGTACTCAACTCAGAGATAACACTCTAAAAGCAAAATAGAAATATAGACAAGACATATAATGGAGAAATGAGGATGAAAGGGCGAATTATGATCTCAATTCCCATTCCAGGTTGATTTCCAAACGTGTCTCGAGAATGGAGTGATCACGAAGGATATGAAGCCCATCTGTCCCGTCGATGAGACTGGAAAGTACACTAGCGAGGTACTGTAGTAAAGTTATTATCGATTTTCAACTTCTAAAAATATTGAAAATCCTTTTCAATACTTGAAGGTATCCGACTACGTGGGAGTGTACGTGAAGGATGCAGACAAGGCCATTATGAAGAGACTCAAGGAGTCTGGCCATTTAGTCAGACAGGGAGAGGTATGGTACTACTTTGGTTAAAGGGGGGGGGGGGGGATTTGTAAGATCCCTGTTGGAAGTGATCAGTGTCCCCTCCATTCCATCTATTCCTCCTTCAGTGCAAGCATTCGTATCCGTTCTGCTGGCGATCGGACACTCCTCTTCTCTACAAGGCCGTCCCTTCATGGTTCATTCGAGTTGAGAGTCTCGTCCCTCGACTACTCGCTAGCAACGATCAGACTTACTGGTTAGTCTTCTTTATCCTCAATCCATATTCTCTATCATCGTCCATTGTCCATTTCCTTAAATATTCCCCTTTCAGGGTTCCCCAGTTCGTGAAGGAGAAGCGATTCGGTAACTGGTTGAGAGACGCGAGAGATTGGGCTGTGAGCAGAAACAGATTCTGGGGAACGCCCATCAATATGTGGGTGTCCGAGGATATGGAAGAGGTACGGTATCGTGTCACTATCTGATGAATCGATACCCTTTGATTGTTGAGTCGGAAGGTGTGGGAGTACTGTATTACCAGGTCTTATGATTTCTCGTTGAGATGGTGTGCCCTGGTTCGATTGCTGAGTTGGAGGAGCTATCCGGACAGAAGATCACGGATATCCATAGAGAGAGGTGAGAGCGATGATGTATTCTCTTGATTCATTCATTTAATTATCTTCATTAAATATAATCAATAATTACAGCGTGGATCACATCACTATTCCCTCAAAGACTGGCAGAGGAGTGCTCAAGAGAGTCTCTGAGGTGTGTCCCTCACCCCTCCCCCCTCCCCCCTCCCCTTCCTCCTCTTCCATTCCCTTCCTTCCAGGTGTTCGACTGTTGGTTCGAGTCTGGTTCCATGCCCTACGCTCAGAATCATTATCCATTCGAGAATAAGAAGGCATTCGAGGACAATTTCCCCGCTGATTTCATTGCTGAGGGAATCGATCAGACGAGGTGAGGAGAGATTGAGATGGAGACGGAAACAATAAATATGAGTTATTGTTCAGAGGCTGGTTCTACACCCTGATAGTGCTCTCGACGGCTCTCTTCAACAAGCCGCCCTTCAAGGTTACTGTAGTTTCATGGATTGATCGTTTGAGATTACAAATAATCTTGACTGTACTCTATTGAGAATCTGATCTGCAACGGTCTGGTTCTCGCTTCTGATGGTCAGAAGATGTCAAAGAGACTGAAGAACTACCCCGATCCCATGGAGGTGAGAGATCACATCCCCTCATCCCATTTGATGGAGTACTTACTTACCTTCCTTTACTTGATGATCTATGGTCAGACCCTGAATGGACTGACTTGCAGGTGGTTAACAAATACGGAGCAGATGCCCTCCGTCTCTATCTCATCAATTCACCCGTTGTGAGAGGAGAGAATCTGAGATTCAGAGAGGAAGGAGTCAAGGATGTTCTCAAGGTATACTATCTTTTTCATAATAAATGAGCCCTCCTCGTCCCTGGATGGTTTATCTATTCTGCAAAGTAGAGCACCTGGAAAGGAGTCTACCTCGGATGATTAGATAGTGTATATATGCAGGATGTTCTCCTTCCCTGGTTCAACGCCTACCGATTCTTCGTCCAGAATGTGCAGCTGTACGAGCACGTCAGTTATTCCTTCTTGATTGCTTTAAATCTTGAAATATCAAAATATTCAACAACAATAGCAAAACGAACTCAATGTTTCAGCAAACAGGTGAGACGTTCTCTCTGTCCGAGCAGAAGACTGAGAATGTAATGGACAGATGGATTGAGTCGTTCACTAGCAGTCTGGTTAAGTTTGTGAGGAAGGAGATGTCTGAGTGAGTGATTGCTCATTTTTTGAATGAGTTAATGAAGTATTGGGGTTCTTGAGAAAAACGTGAATGGAAAAAGTGATGGATAGAAATGAATAAATATGGGATGAAAATGTGGTAGATAAGAGAAGAATGGTGCATGGATGGATGGATGGATGGATGATCGGTCTCCTTTGTCAGATACCATTTGTATGCTGTGGTGACTCCTCTGACTCGCTTCTTCGATACTCTCACCAATTGCTACATCAGACTGAATAGAAGGAGAATCAAGGTAGGTGGAAGGTCCATGGATATCCTCATCTCTCATCTGGTTATGTGGAGTTTAGCACTTCGTGCAAAACGAGCTTGATCACGGAACCATTCAACCATTCAACCAATTGACCATTGAGGGAGACGAGGGTGACTCTGACCGTCTCCATTCTCTCTCTGCTCTTGGTCTCGTTCTCATCACTGTCAACAGACTCATGGCACCCTTCACTCCATTCTTCTGTGAACACATCTGGAAGAATTTATCCAAGGTACGGTACCATGGAATAGGTTACTGTAATCTCCATTCCCTCTTGAGATCGCTGGTTCGACGTCATCGTCGATCCATCTGGAGCGTCTCCCCCAGCCGAATGCCGATCTCATCGATGAGGATGTGGAGAGGAGAGTATCTGCCATGAGAGAGACCATCGATCTGGTCAGAGTCATCAGAGAGAGGAACAAGAGACCCATCAAGGTATCAGAGACATCTAAAGTAGATGACGGCATCTTGCTAATTTAACTAATTTCCAAATCTCATTCCGCTATTTCATTCTCCGTTCTCTCTATTTCTCTGTGAGTAGATTGCATCATCTGAATTGTAATGGTGTCATGGCCTCTCCTTGCAGACTCCCCTCCGCACAGTGGTTGTCATCAATCGGAACCAGCAGTTCCTGTCTGACCTGGACAGTCTCCAATCGTATCTCCTCTCTGAGACGAACGTCCAGAAGCTAGTCACGAGTCAGGAGAAGGAGAAATACGGTATCACCCTCAAGGTACGGTATTACGATTATATAGAATACGGTAACTGATGAAACTAATAAGAGACAAAATGCAAGATTGTTTTCATAAATGAGATTATTGCATGACAAATGATTGACTAATATGGATTTATTGTTTACAGGCCGAGCCGAACTTCAAACTGCTGGGAGCTCGTCTGAAGGGAGATCAGAAGAAGGTGTCCGATTACTTGAAGAACAAAGTGACTGAGGAGGAACTGGAGAGATTCCTTGTTGAAGGTAGAGAGGGGAGGGGAGGGGAGGGAGGATTACGGTATAGTACTATGGAAAAATAGTTAGTGAGGATCATAGACTCGAATAGCTGTATTGTTATTAGGTGGTCATCTGATAATTGCAGGGAAGTTGACGGTGCTTGGCTTTGAGTTGACATCAGAGGAGGTGGCAGTCAGTTATGCATCCAAGGCTGGAGAGGGATGTGAGGGATTCGAGAGTGCCAGCAATGTCACTGTGAGTTGATGGAGGATGAGATGGATGAGATAGACGGGAAGGGGATTGTAGCAATATTGAAGAAAGAGATAGTAGACAATTCAGATGGAGGGGTATTTGAATGGCGTATCAATTGCAGACTATTGTGATGCTGGACTGTAATCTGGACGAGGAACTGGAGAACGAGGGACTTATCAGAGAGGTACGGTAGCCAGTTATCGATTGGGGAGAGAGTAGATACAGTAACCGAGTTATTGATTGCAGATGGTGAACAGAGTGCAGCGATTGAGGAAGGAGGCCAAGTTGGTGTCCACTGATGAGGCAACTGTCTACATCGAATTCCCTGCCAAGGTGAGAGAGATGAGAAGACACTAATTTGAATGGTCGTTAGTAAATCTGGTGAATCGGGAAAAATCCGAGTAAATTGAGAGCATTATTCGCCAGATACATTGGCTAGTATCGATATTCTGTTGTTATTGCAGGGTAAGGTGCGTACTCTGGTGGAACAGAAGAAGGCCCATCTAGAGACTGCCACTGGAACTCCCATCCAGTTGGGAGGACTACCAGAGGGAAAGAAGGCCAGTCTCTCTCAGGAGACTGATGTCAAGGATGAGAAGATCAAGGTTCGTTGGAAATGCATTTAGATTGTGGGAAGTAGTTGAATATTTTTTCTCGGGAGTAAAATATTTGCATACATTGGATAAGAACTATTCTTCATGACTCATGAGTCATAGTACATTCACTATAACAGACCATTGTCAGTTGCATCTCGTATGTGCTCTTGCTGTGGGTGGAAATGGAGTGAGCGTCGTATCGGGAAAGAAGAAGATCACCATCAAAGTGGAGACCGGCGATGGAACCAAGATCACCTACAATCAATTCCTTTATGAGGTGAGTCGAGTGGAGCATTCAACTACTAGGCTGATGCATAAGTTTTGAACTTTTTTCATTGGTGAATTTGATAGACTGGCATTCAGCCGAGTGAGATCATGGAGCCATCTTACCAATACATAATTTAGGGATGGACTTTGAGTTATTAATCATCAACTCAGATGGTTTCCTTTAGCATGGGTACTTGAGATATTTTTATAAGTCGACATCACAAAAATACTCAAATTTTACAAACTTTCCGAACCTCCCGCTCTCATTGGGAAAATTTTCGCGGGGTATCTATCATACATAAATGGGTACCTAGTATCATTGTCTTTCGAATTCGCTTGAGATCTGGGGTCCACGATACATATTTGAGTAGTGACGACTCGAAAACCGACGTGAATTTCATAGTATTGATGCTTTCAACAATTGATCTCAATTGTGTATATAAAGAGTGGCAAGGGTCTAGTGTGGGGCGCTGTATTTTCGCATGTTACGTCCACAATATCATAGAAAAGAATTGACTCAGCGTTGGCCACAGGTCAAATAAATTGAAAATCTGAAAACCATATAATAATCAAAAAATCGCATAAAAATCGCTGGATAGTGGTCTGAAAGAATTTGTGCCAGATAGATGTCGTCGAGAATTGTACTCTTACTGTGAGTTGTGCCAAAAGGGTCAATCTTCAAAATGAGTACTGAAATTGATCCATTAGCTTAACCCCATAGGCAAGGGTAATGATGGAAACCCGATCCTGACCTTGATGAATCGACCGCATTTGAAGACTCATAATGTCCATGTCCAGAGTGCCGTCAGAATATCAAAGTGCGCGATCGAAAGCACATTAGATGCGCTTCAAAACACCCCTATATTCACTTGATAATTCCCTTTTATAAAGAATTTGTAAACACTTGAAGAAAAAAGTCCAAAACTTATGCACCACCCTGATATTATGAAATCTAGCTAGACACATCATTGCCAAGGTCTAAATGGGAATCTCCACTCTAGGTAGTGATTGTTATGCAATGAAAGGATTGGATTCATATCGATATAATATAAAATAGGAATAATTGTGTGATTTGTGGAGGTTCGATCGTCTCTCGATCTCTGGAATGGAAGTATGGCATTGAAAGAGGAGAATGGAGAGATGGTCAAGTACACGACTGATCTCCCCTCTCTCATTGGAAGTACTCTTGCTGTCGTATGAAGGGAATTGAAAGACTCACGCAAGAATGTTGTTGTTGTTATAAGTCTTTGTTAGAAGATCAGCTTTTTGATATATCTTATGTTACCTGTTATCAATAGAAGGGAAATAATAATTGTAATGGCTTTATTGTTTGTCAACTACCTTGTGTTTTTTTCGAGTGGATATCATAAATGTATTATTATTATTAGTAGAGTTCTATCGACATTCAATGAGAGAGATGAGGCAAAGTAGTTTTGTTATGATCAAATCTCGTAATGCGGCTCAAAGGCAAGTGGTTCTTTCTTCTCCTTTTGATCTGATTTCGTAGTAGACTGATCATCTTCCTTCTCTTTTCTCTGTAATTATGGTTGAATAACAATGAAACAATCTAGTGACTAACTATCCATAAAGCGATGAGAACAATGAATGGCAACTCGATTGCGAGAGCAACAGTGGCGATAATTCGAGTCGATGAGATTAATCGATCGATGCCATCTCAAGTAATGGAATACGGCAATGAGACTATTATTGATCTCTCACCTCCCTCAATAATACGAAGAGCATAGAGAAGAGCGAATCCAATGACAGAAACAGCGAGAGTAAGGGATATACTGAAGAAGGAGGAATGAAGAAGAGAATGAGGAAGAGTTATTACCAGATTATGGAGAAAGGGATTATGATGTCTTTGTGGTCTCTTTGAAAAATGGATTTGAGACAGGGGAACTTCATTGCAAAGGAGCACACTAGAGAGTGGATGGGAGAGTTCACATCTGGGACAATAATAAGAGTGAAAGTGGAAGGAGCGGCATGACCTTCTCTTCTCTCTTTCTATTGTGTGGAATATCTCATTATCTCGTTCTCATTTCAACTCAGACCGTATCTGATACCGAATCGTATTTATAGAAAATAAAAACGAAATTGGATATTGATCGTACATAGAAACCGCTAGAGATTGAATACTGAGAGAATGAAAGAACACTCGATTCTATAGCTAGTCAACACGATATTAGACACCAATACAGAAAGTATGTCATGAGTAATCGAATCTGATCGAGGGAGGGGAAGGGTACTGTATCTCGAATCGATAACTGATTAATTAGTGGGAGTGGTTGTCGTGGTCGTATCGGTAGTCGTCTTCTTCTTGTAATACTTGGTGGTCACGTGTCTGCAATCGATCAAAGATCATCTCAACTACAGTAACCAATCGATATCTACCGTACCTCGAGATGACTCCAGGTTCAAGTGGTTTCTCGATGATTCTCTTCTCCTCCTCCTTCAGGAGAGAAACATCTCTTCCAGGGTCAGAGCTAGTGGCCAATTCCCTCTTGTAGCTCACATCGTGTCCAGAGTGGTCACGATATCCTCCCTGAATGGCACCAGTGACCTACCGCACTCTACCGTATCCAATTGTAATCTACCTGAGTGTTGTTGTGGGTGTTGGAGATGGATCCTCGTGGGAGTTGCTCAGACATCTCTGCCTTTCTATCGAAGGCATCGTTGTTGAGAGAAGAAGAAGTGGAGGTGATGACACGGGGAGCGGCAGAAGTTGAACTAGAGATGATCTTTGATCTTTCGGATGAAGTCTTGTATGTTTAATAAGAAAATAGAGTGGTTCCTTCTGCTCCAATCAACGATCATAACTAAAGATCAAAGATCACTCACGTGGTAGTTGTCTTCTCATTGCTTGACTTATGGTAGTCTTGCTGTCTATTCTCCGTGTAGTTACTCAATTGACTCACTGGACGACTCTCCGTCTTCGTCTCCTGGAGGGAAAAGTACGGTAGGACACTGTATCAGATGAAGTAGGTCACCTCGTGTTTGTTGGATGAATATTTCTCATATCTAGACTCAGTCTGAACGGGAGTAGGAGCAGGGATGACAATGGGACGAGTCTCTTCCTTCTTTTCCTGAAATGAAAAAAGATTGGATGAATGGTCAGTGTAAATTAGGAAGCAAACTTAGCCAGAAACTAATCTGCCACGAAACAAATCTATCTCTACAACGAAGTATTATCAGGTCGGTCAGAAAGTTTCTTTCTTTTTTACGCTTATCGATTCTGACCTATATTATTCTTGTTGTTTGATCGATCAGCATATGGCTTTACATAATCAATGAGGGCATTGTTGGCGTCTTTTTAGCGCACATTATATCAGGGCTGAACAATCAGTATGAGGGACACAAAGTAAAGTTAAATTCACAGTGGTTAACCATGAATCGCATCTGTATCTCAACCCAGTGCAGAGTGGAAAGAAGTAATAGGGCCCAACCAGTGTCACATTTATAAAGTACGATGATTGATGATTACCATTAAGTTATTGCGAGGAAATTATCGCAGCATGCTTAATAGAAAAGCGCTTGTGAAGATGCAACAGACGGTTCTGGAACTCTCGAAAAACAGTTTCCATCACACAGCTGTCGAGTCGATAGATCTTCAAATGTCAATTCAAGTGCATATCAAAGAACCTAGTGAGTCCCCAATACAAATTGAGAGAGGATCCCATTATCCAGAAATTAGCTGAATTTTCTTGAACTTTGATATCGATAATTGAAGATTGAAAACAAGACATATAGCTGCGTCCCTTTTTGTATAGGGTCAGAAGGGCGGTTATTTCGATGCTAAAAGAATAAGCAACTCTTGTTCTATCGTTGTTTTCTTGGGTAGAACTTGGTGCTCGCTATTTTCTGTAATGGGAGGTCGTGACGGTACACACCGAAAATCATGTTTTATTGCAATTTCCGCTTCAAAATTTATTTTCCCTTCTTCCACACGAGGCCGGTTCAATTCACACATACTACGATATTGCCCCAGGACACCCCTAACTTATGGCATATTGGCGATTTAAACAAGCACAATGGTCGAGCTAAAATTAACAAAAAGGAAAAGAAAGAAACTTTCTGACCGACCTAATATTAAAAAAAACAAAACATATCTAACTGATTGATCTCACACAAAACCTCGTGTCTCTTCATTGAATAATGCTCATATCGAGATTCCTGGACAGGTTGGGGAGGAGGAAGAGGGATGGGTCGGGATTCTTCAGACTTCTCCTAACAATGAAGCTGTTAGATCTACTGAAGCTAGCTACCATGCGATTCTACCTCGTGTCTCTTCATTGAATAATGCTCATATCGAGATTCCTGGACAGGTTGGGGAGGAGGAAGAGGGATGGGTCGGGATTCTTCAGACTTCTCCTAACAATAAAGCTGTTAGATCTACTGAAGCTAGCTACCATGCGATTCTACCTCGTGTCTCTTCATTGAATAATGCTCATATCGAGATTCCTGGACAGGTTGGGGAGGAGGAAGAGGGATGGGTCGGGATTCTTCAGACTTCTCCTAACAATGAAGCTGTTAGATCTACTGAAGCTAGCTACCATGCGATTCTACCTCGTGTCTCTTCATTGAATAATGCTCATATCGAGATTCCTGGACAGGTTGGGGAGGAGGAAGAGGGATGGGTCGGGATTCTTCAGACTTCTCCTAACAATGAAGCTGTTAGATCTACTGAAGCTAGCTACCATGCGATTCTACCTCGTGTCTCTTCATTGAATAATGCTCATATCGAGATTCCTGGACAGGTTGGGGAGGAGGAAGAGGGATGGGTCGGGATTCTTCAGACTTCTCCTAACAATGAAGCTGTTAGATCTACTGAAGCTAGCTACCATGCGATTCTACCTCGTGTTTCTTCATTGAATAATGCTCATATCGAGATTCCTGGACAGGTTGGGGAGGAGGAGGAGGAGTAGGAATTGTTCGTTTCTCTTCCGATTTCTCCTTCACAGGAAAATTATTTTCGTCTATTTTCGATATTTTTGCAAACCTCTGATTTCTTCATTGAATAGTGCTCGTATCGAGTCTGTCCAGGAGACATCTGAGATGAGAGAGGCTGCTGGAATGATTAATGATCAGTCCAAGTGATGGTATGATTAAAAAACAAGTCTTTAGACACTTTCTGGCCTGCGATGTTCATTGGTATCTTTGCCACTGAATCAATCCATGACTAATACTGAATGTGTTTCATGAATGGAGTAAGTGTAGATATCTCCTCACTTGAGCATAACTGTAAGTGGTATTCCTCGTTACGGGGACATTCGAAGTGGTGGTTGTCTCGCTTCTCTTGTTACTCTCCTTATGGAAGTTCTCATTGAAAGACGAAGTCGATCTGTTCTCAGCACTGAAATTATGTCAATGGCTCATCGTATTCAAAACAACAGAAATCCTGCAACAAAACTGAATTAAAGGAATCTGTGTTGAAAGTCATGCTTACGAAGGACACGAATGAACGAAAGAGATCTTCTCACTCCCCCTTCGCTTCTCTGCGATCAATCGATACAATCATACATTTATTCGTTCGATCTCGATTACAATCAATGAATAGAATCGAGAAGTGATGATATCACGGACAGAGAAGCGAGAAGAGGAGGGGTTATCAAGCGACAGAAGACACACACCGGTACGGTAGATGCACTACACAACACTACGAATCGAGGACTGAGGGGTTACGGTAGACTACCAGTACCTGGGTTGCCACGTCTGAGGGGCAGTGGACGAAGACTTCTGTTCACTGCGTGAGAAGGAGGAGGTCTGGTAGCTCCTTCCATTGGGTCCCGTCGTCTCAGTCTGATACTTCTCATTGGCTGAGTAGACTGGACCACCCTGGACTCCAGAGGATTCAGAGGAGAAATTGGTGTATCGATGACCACCCCCGGGAAGGGCAACAGTAGAGGAAGTGGACGTCTTCTGAGGAAGAGGAGAATGATGATGATGAGGAGTCGGATTGGCATGACGCTCCTCGAAGTATCGGATCTGGAAGGAAAGAATGAGGAAGGAGGAGAAGGGGAGGGGGGGAGGGGGGAGGAGGGGGGCACCTGGTTCTCATTGAATCCCGTGTTGAGGATATCAGTCTCGACTCCATTGGCAATGTGGTGATTGGTCAGAGGACGAGTCTGAAAAAGAAGAGAATCATCAGAGAGATTATAATTCCTTTCGATAAAGAAACTCTATTCGTCGATTTCCTTGATGAATCTTGCAATTTTTGTTCTTGATAACGTACATCGAGATGGGGTCGGGGAGAGAGAGTCCGAGTGGATCTCTCATTGCGAGTATTGGAGGATGAAGAGTGATAGTTGTGAGAGGAAGAGACGGGAGGAGGAGCAGAAGGAGCAGAAGAAGGCTGATGATGATGAGACTGCTGAGAGGATTGGATGCCTCCTGAATGGAAAGAGTGAAGGAAGTGACTGATGTTGCAAAGGAGAGGACAAGTTAAGCAATGATGAAGCCCTTGAGAAAGATGATGATAAAGAGTGGAACATAAGTGAAAGAGTCGGACATGAAGGAGGAAGATCGCGGAAAATAGGAGGTGCGAAATTCAGGAGAATTATACAACAAATATTCCAGTGGAGGGGTTTTCGCAGGGGTTGAACTAATACACATTACATAAATTATGATTCCATTTACCATTAGCATATTGGAATGTGTGTTGTCCATTAGCAGGGAGGGAAGCCATTGGCTGTCCATTCACAGTCGTCGATTTGATCTCAGAATGAGTGTATGAACTCTTCTCATATCGATTGTCTTCGTTCCTCTTCTTCTCGAAGTGCTCACTGCAACCAGAACTCATTGTATTTCTTGTATTTCGCTATGATTTGCTCAGATGGTTTATCGGTACGAAACGGTGAGCAGACATGACTATAGGCTACAAAAAGGTCGATCTAGCGGTGTAATTCAGTGAACTTGGACATGATGATCAGTAAGAATAAACATAGGACCACCTCGTAGCGTAGTTCCCACTGTTCTTGTCTCCGCTTTGAGATTGAGTGTGCACCGAGTAGCCACCTGGAGAGGACTCTATTAGATGGAGGGAGGTGGGGGGGGGGGGAAGGGGTAACCTACCAGGGGAATGCATCTGAGTGGCCATCTGATTCTGGCCGAATCCAACAGACAGTGGCTGAGAGAAGTGAGTAGTTATCTGGGGGGGATAATTCTGTCCGAAGGAAGGCTGAGACTGTTGAGTAGAGTAATTGTGAGTAGAGGACTGAGAGTTGGAGTAGTCGTGATGCTGAACTCCGCCCTGGAAGGAAACCATGCCGTTATTGATGTTGCTGCTTTTTCATAACAAGATTATTGGTATTAGGGGCATTGAAATACTCAATCTTCATCATAAATGTCAACCTGTTGTCCTCCCCCGTATCCTCCTCTATTCACATCATCCGCTGCTCTTGCCCACGTGTTGTGCATCTGCTCCGAACGATTTGCCCAGTAGGGAGCACCCGAAGCAGGAGCCTGGAAGGGGAATATGATGAGGGAGTGGGAATGGGAACGGATCTTATGGTACCATTCTCAGAAAATGTTGATGAGTCAACCGAGCCTATCTAAGAACCAAGAAGAGGGAAGGGGAACAGAGGAGGAAAGGAAAGAGGGGGGGGGGGAGGGAGGGGGAGGGATGACCTTGGGTCTCTGAAGTTGCTGTTCAGTCTCGAATGCTCGTCTCTCCCATGCATTCTTCCTCTGGTCGACGTTCCTCTTCCAGTTGGGTTCAGTGTAGTAAACCTGAAGGGAAGGAAGGAACTGAGGGAGGGAGAAAGGGGAGGGGGAAGGGGGGGGGGGGGAGGGTTAGTCTAGTAGACACAAATAAGGTATTCTAATCTACCTCAAGAGACTTGTCTAGTCGTGGATCAGATCGATGCTTCCACTGTTGTTGCTTGGAGAGAGAGGCATTGACCCAATCGGGAGTGTGTTCCCTCCTACGGGGACGGAGAGCCTCGTCAGTGAGGAGTGTGTGTGGAGACACCTACACACTACAGTACGACACACGAAGAGACGAAACAAGGGGTGGGATACGGTACCTCCTTGTCGTTGAAGGCCTGTCGTTGAGAGAAGACGTCTGTCTGATGGGAAGGAGCAGAGGAGTATCCACCATTCATCCTGGGGGCAGAGACAGAGTACACCACGGGCTCGACGGGTTTGGGAGGAGCACGGTATGTACGATGATCGGGTCTGAAGGAGAGAGATGAGAGGAAGTGGGAGGCAGGGAGGAGGGGGGAGGGGGTGGGAGGGGGGAGGGGAGGGGGGAGGGGGGAGGGGGGGGTTCTAGAACTGAAGTTCGGAGATGAATGGATCGCAGTTTCGAGTGGGAGGAAGAGAGTTGAGACAAAAAGAGGAGAAGCGAGAGGAGACAAGAGAGAAGAATAAGAAGAGTTCTCTCGGGGTTATTGATTTCATGCCAGAAGTATTCGAACAGGCGCTCATAGTCGAGAACGCGTGGAACAACACACGATTATCCCACTTTTCTGGTCTCATTCGGTTTCAGACGAGATGAACCCGAACAGAATCTATTCAATTTCAACGATTCCCATTCATCTGTTTGACGCGAGATCATTGAAGAGAAGATGAACCTCTCCTCTAGACCCTCTAGACGAGGGAGTGGATGGATGATACCTGTGTCCCTGAGCGGGAGCGAAGGAGGTTCCGAATGATCCGTCTGGATGGGATGCCACTCGAGGAGCGATTCTCTGATTGGAAAGAGTGTCGCCCACCTGAGATGAGAGAGGATTAGAGGAGGAGAACGATGAGCTGGTACTCAAACAGGAGAAGAAGAGAGGGTTACTCAGCAGTTTCCATCCTACGCAAACTCCATGTTTTGATGAAATAATTGTAGTGTCACTGTCACTTCTCTCTCTCTCACCAATAGGTTTCCATCGACAGAATCGACATTGGGTGCCACATAGAGATTGACGGGTTCCCTCGGATCAGCCGTGTACTTGGGTCTCAGTCTGGGTGGGTCAGGGCCGTGTCCGTGATACGCCCCGTATCCAATGGCTCCCGTTCCGAAGTCGGACTGAAGATGATCTTTGATCTTTGATCTCTCCTCCTTTCAACTCACTCCTGCCACGGGTGGCTGACTGGTCTCTCTGTGCTTTCTATTCAGATCGACATAAGTGTGAGCCTCTGGATTCCCATAGTAATTGCCTGCTCCAGGAGGGGCGAAGTCCATTCCACCCAGTTCATAACCACGGTTATGGGCTGACTCTGATCTGCAAGTTATCTTGATTTATCTTCAATTCTACTTTTAAAAGGGTTTCGGTCGTTAGTGCGAATGATTCTACATTTTCTACCATTCTCATCATATTGCTTCTCACCTTGATCTGGGTCTGGGTGAGTGCCCCTGCACTTGATAGTAAGCAGGTCCGTATCCCTCTCCGTGATTGGCATGGACGAAGGAACGAGACTTCTCTGCATAATCACGAGCCTCATCGGCTGCACCTCCCTGGATTAGGAGAGAGATCAAAGATCAGAGAGGGATCAGAGACAGACCAGTTTGTGCTGGTAAGGGTATCCGACTGCTCCTCCATTGAATGGATCACTAGGAGTGTATTCCCTTCCTACGGGAGTCCTAGATCTGGCTCGTTCCGACTTCTCCCTCGCTGCATTGGCCCACGTCGGTTCCTGGATTGGGTACGGGTTGGTACCAGATTGGATCCTGGTTCCGGTACCTGCTGGTTGAATATCTTGGGTGTTTCAGCCCGTGCGATCTGCTCAGCGAATGACTCCCCGAAGTGATCCTGATCCCCTCGTTGGATCTCCTGAGGAGGAAAGAGAGAGGGGATTGATCTTTGATCTCTTCTCTCACCTGGAGCACCTTACTCTTGGTGGCATCAAAGTGTTTCTCCTGATTGGGAAGAACGGGAGCTCCTCCTCCCACTCCTCCCATCTGCTGGGAGAACTGCTCCTCCGCCGATTCCCTGCAACAATATCAGTCTGTCGATTACTAATTATTACCAAACGATAATGTCTATCTGTCTGTCACGTTATTTGTTTGTCCGCTTGTCACGCTTTCGTTTTTTTGCTCATAACTCGCTTTTTAGGCATCGCCCGAGGAGATTACGATATATTAAATATTTGATCATCCTTAGGCAATAATCCGTTTTTCGCGCCTAATTCAGCTCAAACTCGTCCGTAAAGATCGGCAACGGTGGCATTCGACTCAGAATCGTCAGCCCTTTTCACCGACATCAACCTTACGGATCACGGATAGGTTCGGAGGGGCTTGCTGCTCGCCGGTCACGGATCGGTTCGGAAGGGCTTGCTGCTCGCCGGTCATGGATCGGTTCAGAGGGGCTTGCTGCTCGCTGGTCACGGATCGGTTCAGAGGGGCTTGCTGCTCGCCGGTCACGAATCGGTTCGGAGGGGCTTGCTGCTCGCCGGTCACGGATCGGTTCGGAGGGGCTTGCTGCTCGCCGGTCACGGATCGGTTCGGAGGAGCTTGCTGCTCGCCGATCACGGATCGGTTTGGAGGGTTTTCGCTCATAACTCGCTTCAATATCATCTTCACGTTTTCGCTCATAACTCGCTTCAATATCATCGGAGAGGCTCGGGAGAAGTGCCAATCGACATTTTATGATCATTTTTTTTTATGATAAAGTTTTTTTTTAGGATACTTTGGCCATACCGTTGTGAAAAGTTCGTGGGGCTGAGAGCGTGGAGGAAAAGTTGCGATGTAGCCACGGAGCGAAGCGGAGTGGCTACATCGCAACTTTTCCGGAGCGCTCGAAGCCTCACGAGCTTTTTGCAACGGTATACGCCCCACTCGCAAGCAAGTGGTGCTTGGATAACGTGTATAACGGCCTAAAGTTGCTAAAAATAAACATGATTTTGTGATTTTGCCTTTGCTCTGGCCATACCGTTGTGAAAAGTTCGTGGGGCTGAGAGCGTGGAGGAAAAGTTGCGATGTAGCCACGGAGCGAAGCGGAGTGGCTACATCGCAACTTTTCCGGAGCGCTCGAAGCCTCACGAGCTTTTTGCAACGGTATACGCCCCACTCGCAAGCAAGTGGTGCTTGGATAACGTGTATAACGGCCTAAAGTTGCTAAAATAAACATGATTTTGTGATTTTGCCTTTGCTCTGGCCATACCGTTGTGAAAAGTTCGTGGGGCTGAGAGCGTGGAGGAAAAGTTGCGATGTAGCCACGGAGCGAAGCGGAGTGGCTACATCGCAACTTTTCCGGAGCGCTCGAAGCCTCACGAGCTTTTTGCAACGGTATACGCCCCACTCCCAAGCAAGTGGTGCTTGGCTAACCTTTGCTTACGACCCGGCGTACAACGTAGCAGCCGCAGGCTGCTAGTTAATACACTTTCAGATAGATTGGGGGTATCCCATATAAAAACTCTTGTTAGCGATGGAATGAATCGCACGTGTTCTCTCAATCTCTACATCAGATCTCTCATCCGCTAATTCGTCACATTCCCCCCCCCCTCCCCCTCTCCCCCCCCCCCCCCTCTCTCCCCTCCATCTGGCTAGTTCTCTCCTAGTTCTTCCGTCCTCTTCGATGCTACACAAACACGATAGTCTCCCCTGCAGTTGTTTTCCTTCTTTAACGTAACCCGAGGCTTTATTGATTGACGTAAGAAGATAAGCGAGTGAGAGAGGTGAGAGATGGGGGCGCCTTTCAGTGTAATGAAAAGACGGAAAGAACACGTATCGTCACTTATCGATCGACTACCGTATCCACTCCTACAGTATACCTCGAATAGAGTCCCATGGGGGAATTGTACTGGAGATGGACAGGAGTCGCCATCTCGTCCCGTACGATCGGCAAGACCTGAGGGGTACGGTAGGTATGAGAGAGGAGGGGTACGGTAGGTAAGAGAAGGGGTACGGTATGGAGGAGGAAATCGGTCAGTTGCTACCTTTGGAATGGAGATTCGCGTGTGAAGTTTGGGAGGATTGGGAAGGGGATGGGAATAGGAAAAGGGAGCTGAGGAGGGATCGGAAGTGAACGAGAATGATTTCTGTATTGGAGCCGGAAGATGAATAGCCGGTAGATAGGCCATGAGGAAGAAGGAGAAGGAGAGGAAGGAGAAGGAAGAAGAGGAGGAAGAGGGAAGGAAGATCGAGGGATATGAACATTTGGCTGACCAATTGATGTGAGAAGGAAATCGTGTGTATGAGAGGATTTACGAGATGAAACAACGAGAAAACACGAAAAGAAAACAATTTATTTACAAGTATGGGAGAAAGTGCGATCACAGGATGAAACTGAACTCGGGAGGGAACATAATCGGGGGGTTTTCCGGGTTGGATGAGGGGGAGGAGAGGGAGGAATCTAGGAGAAGAAAAAGAAGAGATGAGAGGGAAACAACTGACTCGCCTCGACTCTTTACTGCATGGAAAGAAGCATTGGCAGGAAAGCAAAAAGTGAGTGGGGGATCGATCGATATGGGACTAGAGTACTACTGTAAGACTAGATCAGTTCACGATTGATAGAGCGATACGGTACCTAGATTGGGGATTTTATCCTCGTCGGGCGAGACAGCACATTCGGAAGATACAGAGAATGGCGAGAATGAGCATTGCCACTGCTGCTACCCATGAATTGTAGGCATTTTGAGTGTAGAGATCCGCATATTTATCCTTTCTTGTGTCCCAATCCATTGACGCAATCTGAAATGGGATTATTGCTTCCATTGATTCATAGCACTCGCTACGAGGTTTTCAACAATATCTTCGAGAACAGTTATTCATCGTTATTGCAAAAAAAACGAATGAATAACTTTTCTCGAAGATATTATCCACTCTTTCCCTCGTTTAGGAGTAGAGCCTAGGCTTGAGGCCCGATTGGCACACAGAGACGGGCGCTCATTTCTGGGATCAAACGGAAATTGGTATCTAGCATGACTGTGTTACCATGTTACATGGGAGTTTCGAAAGTGTGATGGGGTAACGGATTCCCACATCCTCCTCTATCTAACTCATCTAGCCAGACATTCGTGGGACACCTTGTTTTATAACCTATTTATCATTAGAAGTTATTAACCAGGTATTTTCTCATTTAATCGTGTTAAATTATATAGAAAATTCTGGAAAAGAAAGAAAGAATAAACGTGCATCACTGAAGCTCATCTCTGGAAGATCATCGAAGAGTCCGACTGATTGATTGTAGAAGAGACCCCCAAGAACACCCTTCAAATAATAATAATATGATTTGTATTTATTTATTGAAAACTTTTCTCATTCAAATACTACAGTTTTGATGTTTTCCTAGAAATGAACTGTACTAAAGTACGCCTAAAAGTATGTGTGTGGAATACACCAATGAATCATGTTTATAATTATGGCTTTGAATTGACTGATTTTTGGGATTCCTTGAATGTCTTTCTATTTCCTCACCAAGAAGATGGCTCCCCATGCTCCCATGAAGAACAAGCATCCTGTGCACATGGGACCGGGACACATCTCTCTAATACACAATAATTAACAGGTATAATTTGCAGATTGAATAACAGATATTACAAGTACAAAAACAACAATAAATAATGATGAAAAAGCGGGAAAGAGTTTATTTGAGGCTAGCGTGATAATGGTGAGGTGAAGTGTTGATTCTTCGTCTCTGGAGTGTGTCTCACTCTCTTATTTCCTCTCTCATTCCCTTATCAGATACTCCCATCCATCGATCGATTCCCTTTATCAGACAAGCAGCAAGTGACATTCCGAACACAGATTACATACGGGACACAAGAGAAGAAAGAACATTCAATCAATCAGTCGAATATCCTCTCTCTCTCTATTGTCTCTCCTTCATAGAATAGCCAGATTAGAAATAGAATCGACCCGTCAGTTTGTACATTCTTCTCAGTGCCATTTTGTCATAGAATGAGTGGGGAATTCCAGTGGCGACGGGGTGTTCCACTCCACAATTGTACATGAAGTGACGATTGAAAGAGTGATCTTGAGGCTTGCGCCACTCGTATGCACTCAAAGGACGGGGTTGGATGAATGAAGTTAAAAAAAGAGAAATTTTAGTCCCAAACTTCTTCGGCTTTGTCCAACTGTTCTTACCTGTATGCGAATCTGTTGGCAAAGTCATCAGCCTTGATTCTAGCAGAGACATAGTTGTCGAGATACTTCTGAGAGCCACGCAGATAGGACTTGTTAGCCTTCAGCTTCTGAAGAGGAATGGGTCAGATCACAATTCTTTCATCGACTCGCATACCTCATCGAAGAAGATTCTCTTGGTCTGGAAGGAGTAGTAGGGAACATGGGAAGATACATCAGAGTTGAGATAGGGATTGGGCACGTATGGCTTCTCGCATTCCCTCAGGGTATTTCTCCATTTGGCCACTGATTGATCCTTCATGAAGTTATCGTAGTGGGGTTTGTACACCTTCTCAGTGTGGACTATTCGCTGCGCCTCTCTGAAATTAGATTGACGATTAATGTCTACTAAAATGGTATTGTGCAAAGTAATTTCAATTAATGCTAGTGATTCCATGCCACAAAATGATAGACAACAAATATTCTTTCGGATAAAATAAATTATGGATTTACCTGAAGTACTGTGGGAGAGCGAGGGATGGAGCGAGAGAGGAGACCGTGGGAGAACGGGGAATGGGATACTCCAACGGCTTATCCTGAGAATATCGATTGATTGGTTACAGTAGATCAATCTGGATTATCACTGATCGATATTCCACCGTACCCTAATGTAGGTGAGATTGGTTAGAGAGGCACTTCTAGCCATTCTCTTCGATTTACTCCAGATGTCTCCCACTAGGTTGTTGTATGTCTCAGTGGCACGGGCTCTCTCCACGAAGTGACTGCAATGATCTACCAATCGATAATTGATCTTTGATCTCTATATTTTACTCTCGATTGATTTGTTTCCGAGGGGCTAAGTGATTGTTACACAACGAGAGTTCACGCCTACGTTCTCTGACCCCACTATTCTTTCCTCCCAAGAGGGAACAATAGGGAGGAGGGGATCAATAAAAGATGACTCACGTCTTTGGGTATCCTCCCCACCACTTTGTATCCATATCGGCATCATCTCTAGCCATTCTCGCAGCAATCATCACCATGATTATCGATCGATTGAGTAGGTCTTACCCCTGAGGGAAAGAAGAGATCAATGGAACGAAGAATAAGGACAGAATCAATCAAATATAAATCGATAAGAAAGAGAAGTCTTGACTTCTCCCCTGAGGGGGCGGAAGAGAGGTGACTTCTCTTCTCTCTTCTCTCTTCATTCCTCCATCTTCCCTCTCCCTGCCTCTCTTCAATCTCAATACACTGGCAAATGTTCAAGAGATAGAGAGACTTCTTCTTGCCCTATCTCTCCCCCTTCTCCCTTCGTTCACACAATTTAGAAATATTTTATTCGGGAATTGAATCACATACAATGGCCGAGTATTGCACACGAGATTAAAGTCAATTATCGCAGCATTGCAAGAGAGATCAAAGATCAGTAAGATAAGGTCTTGTCTTCAAAACTCTAACTTAGCGAAAGCTTCGTTGATTTTCTCCCTCATCACTTGCTCATTCAGAATGAAATCAGTGGCTAATTCCACATATCCCTCATCAATTCGTAATCGGGGATCCAGTAGCTTGACTTGACCCTGAGAATCAGTGATGATTTGGAATCATTATCATATCACAATACCTTGAGTGGGAAGGGCATTCCCTTCTGCAATTTACTGCTCAATTGAGGTCCGATAAAGGTCTTGGCCAGAGGGGAAAGCTGCTCTACTGACTCTGGATCGATACCTGCCACTGAGGCACGATGGAGATGGACTCCCAGTCTGAATGAGAGAGAGTGAAATGACATCCATCCATATTTCGAATGAATCATCTTACAATTAGTTCATAACCGAGACTAAGTATCATACATAACTTACTTATTCAGTTTGATCTCCCCCCACATCCTCTCTTCATCCACATGAAGAAGGACATCCGCCTGTCCTTCAGCTGAAGCCACCATCATCTGATGACGACGTCCATTCGAATGGACATAGGAGAGAATACGGGCTGAGAAGGGTACGGTAGGCAATGAAAGTAAATCGAAAACTGACTCTGCAATCCGACTGCCGCCGATTCTCCATTGAAGGAGAAGTCGGGCATCGTGTGTGGAACGAGAAGGAAGGAAGTGGTGGAGTTAGGGTAGGCTGTAGAGATCTGAGAGGAGGATTCATTCGATTATTATCGAAAGAATTACAATGATAAAACAACAACACAAAATCACTCTCAACAAGGTTGAAAATAACACATTTACCTGAATATTTAACTGTGTAAGAATTGGATGGATTCCTCACCGAAGGGAGCAGTCTCCCCACACAGATTCCAGCCAAAATATCAGCCGATGGAACTCTCCCACAAGAAGTATCGAGGGCATGTCGATAGAGAGGAGGAACGTTTGAATTATCCAACTGAGAATAAGGATATGTCAAGGGAAGAAGAGAAACAATGGAGTACCATGAGGGTGAGTTTGTTCTTCTCGTAGGCATGGAATAACAAGGAATTGAAGAGATAATCGGATCCGAACAGATACAGCATACGATCAGAGGCAATTGGCGTATTCATGAACCTGCAAATTATCGTTCTGATCAGATAGTGAAAATATGGATAAAGAACTGATTTTGATTGAACGGTATTATGACTTTATTTACTCACTAAATCACTCTATTATCATTCGGCTGGTGAAGAAAAAGTAAGAGAAAAAAACACATACTTGGGGTAGAAAGGTGTCTGGATGTGATCTTTATCGTAACGAATTTCGCCTATAAAATTCTGATTTGTAGGAGATAAAAGATATGATTAACCTCTCTGTTGTGTCTCAAAATAGTCGTAGGTGACGATGGGTGAATGAATGTGGGAATTGTCCATGTAGAGACCATGAATGAGATCGGCGATGAATCTAAACGGGCAAATTCAGATCAGAATCAGAAGGAATTCCTCACTTCTGCATCATTTCTGTTTCTGAGATAGTTGATGAGTCGAATTTGTCCTCGAATGTCGTCTTACTCAATTTCTCGAATAGACGGGGTGAATTCTTCTCGATGAGAGATTGGAGTTTAGAGCAGAACATAATGGGAATTCGCTGACGGACCACGTCGTTGATGTGACCCTCAAGAGAGAGAGATTAGTGTCGGATGGAGAAGTTAAATCCTTACTCACAGTTCTACTACGATTCGACATTCAATAAGTTTCATACTAATTACACGCGTTTCAATGAAAATTCGGTGAAATTCGAAAATAGATGAGGACCTCGAATGTCTTGACGATGGGTCCGAGCAGTCCCTCCGGGTGAAGATTGAAGTGAGAATGGTTGATGATTGTGGAACAGTTTGGCACCTGAAGGACGTCTGATTCTATAGAAAGAAACCATGATATTGTTACCTTGACGATGAGATTTCCCTCTCTTGTCGTCTGCAGTTCAGAAGTCAATGCAATCGTGAGACCATTGATTGTTCCTTCCACCTAAAATGAGATAAGATGATCTTTGATCTTTGATTCCATTCTCACCTTTCCATCCACTTTGAAGAGATTGGCTTGAGCTGTTCCATGAAAATCCGCGGCTAATCTGAACAAACAACTTTTTGAAAAAGACGAATCAAAATAACTCACGATATCGCCATGTTTTCCAGACCGAAAACGATGAATTTGGGTGGCATAAAATTGACGACGGACAACTGAATGTTCACTTATTTGATGCACTTATTTCAAGGGAGTACCTGAGCGGGAGAGAATCGAAGGACTCTCACATTCTTGAGATAGACATGACCCTCTATTCCCGGTTGTTGGAAGGGATAATCAGTGGAATAACCAGAGAGATGGGATATCTTCTCATTCAATAATTTCACTCCCACATTCTTCAGTTGATTGATGCCCTTCTTCGTAAGACGAATTCGAAGACCAGGATTACCTGATCGAGAAACAATAACGATTACGATGATTCCCTCTTCATTCAACGTGTTTTTAGAATTACTCATGCCAAAAGATGTCTCATGTAAGACTAGATAATAAGATCGGAATCCCTAATCACGTTGTGCTTTCCATCCCTGGTTCATTTGAAGGAACTCTTCCATTCATAAAAAGAGGCTCGAGAACGAGTTCCTTTTCCCTTTAGAGTCAATTAGAAAGAGTCGGGGTGTTGTTCTTGGGAAGGAAACGAGATGAGACTCTCTTTCTCTCCCTCTCGACTGATAGAGTGACCCTCATTGAACCCGTGCCATCCCTTCCACTTTCTCTCATCGAGATCGAAATGTTGCACGAGACACGTGAAGATGAGATAAGTGAGTGTAGATTGGACAGAAAGAGAAGATGATGGACTGATCTCACACTTACCTGGCTGGGGATTCCAATGAGGTTTGAAGTCGAGTGTACGGAGTGAATGTAAGAGAGGAAGGAAGACAAGAAGGAGAAAGAGTAGTATGGATTGCATGATCATCCCCTTAGGGGAGATAGAGGGGAGAGCGATGGAAGCTAGTCTGTCCCTCTCTCTCTCTATCTCTCTTCTATCGATGGGATAAGCGAGATTTGACTTATTCTCCCGCCCATTCTCAGAATGACCATCAACTATCAACTATCTAATAGTCTTTATTCTATGGACACGGACTAGTTAAAATCGGCGGAACAAGAGAAGGAAGAGATCAAAGATCAGTCATGGATGGCAGAATGGCAAGTAGAAGATCCCCATAGAGAGGAGAAGAGAGAGTACTCAAGTGAATACTGAGAGGAAAGTGGAGAAACAA
Source organism: Pristionchus entomophagus (assembly GCA_036245825.1). Lineage (NCBI taxonomy): Eukaryota > Metazoa > Nematoda > Chromadorea > Rhabditida > Neodiplogasteridae > Pristionchus > Pristionchus entomophagus. The sequence continues at coordinate 26,578,806 of BTSX01000004.1, forward strand.
TGAAAGAATAAAGTGGATAAAGAGGAACAAATGAATAACTAAACATGCTCTATCGTGTCTAATTCATCTCCATCGTCATCGAAATTCTTGCTCACTTTCTCGATTTCGATGTTAGGGCAGAACAACTTCTCATATTTCTGAAATCATAGTTTACTCCCGATGGAAACCCTCTCTTCTCACCTCAGAAAGTGTTCCAGGAGTTACGATCCAAATGTAGATGGCATATCCGGGGATACATAGCATAGAGGAAAGAGAGAGGAACCATCCAAAGACGTGACCCCAGAAGGGATAATCGTAGTTGTAGGCATCAATTCGAAGGGGAGTGTACTTCACCAGTCCGAAGATCATTACGCCCTGGGAAGATTGATCTTTGATCTCTCCCTTTCTCAACAATAATACTCCCTAATGTCCATATCCTTTGCAAGAGGATGCAAGCGGGAGTGTTTTTGTCGTACAGTTCCCGTTCGATTCTCAAACCTGCTAGTGGATAATACGCTCAGATGTGATGGATGGAAGGGAACTACCCCTTTACTCATTCCTGATAATTACTTCAGTGATCTCGAGATGTCTTCTTCTACTTGGAATGTGCTCACAAATATGATAACTCACCATACAAACTGCTGGAGTGGCGAAAACCCAGCAGAATTTCCACCACGAACTCGGGTAGTAGCCAATCATAGAGTGCATGTGATCATACCATCGATTGATTCCTAAGAAGAGGATTGATGGGTGAAAGATCAAAGTTCAAAGGTCATCTCACCGACACTCCACGAGATGGCAATACACTCGAAGAAGAGCAACCAGAGAAGAGCCCATCCAGAAGCAGCATAGAAGTCAAAGAGTTGGAAGACATAGAAACCACCCTGAAAGAGACTTGAGAAACGATCAAAGATCAATCACTCACTCTGGTCACTGTACTCAATCCAATGAAGTATGATATGGTACAAATAATTCCAATGAATACTTCTCTCCCGTATTTCCTCGCTCGGATCAAAGAGGGAAACTCGTCGATGATTGCAGTGAAGAAACCCTCCATTGTACAGAACTGAGAGAGAAGAGATGGTTACGGTAGTTAACACGATCGATTTCTCACTTGTGAATCAATGCCAAGGAAGAGAACCATGGAGAAGAAGAGACACGACCACACTTGAGTATACGGTAGCTGGAGGATTCCAGATGGATAAGCGAGAAAGAGAAGACCCGGACCAGCTTGAGCCACCTGGAGAGAGATCAAAGATCAATCTGAATTTAAAGGGAAAGTTGAACCTCTTCCACTGATTTCTCTTGTTGAGTTGCCATAAAACCGATAAAGGAGAAAATGACGAATCCGGCGAATACAGAAGTGCCAGAGTTGACGAAGCAAACTGTTAGGGCTTGTCTGCAATAATAGGAGATAGATATGCAAAACTTAGAAAACAGAAAATGCCTGAAAATTTCATATATCTGAAGCACTATTTTAGCATATTTACTGTTTTTTCTATGTTTTCCGAGAATGAATCTCAACTCACTTGTACACGTTATTGTGGAAGTTATTGTAGCTTCCGAGAGCGACGAGGGCTCCCAATCCAAGACCATAGGAGAAGAAGACTTGAGTGACTGCATCAACCCATACCTGAATTTGATCTTTGATCTCTCTCGAAGGGGATGGGGAGTACCTTCGAACTGAAGACCTTAGAAAAGTCGGGTTTGAGGTAGAATTCAAGACCGAGAGAAGCACCAGGGAGAGTGAGACCACGAATGAGAAGACAGAAGAGCATGATGTAAGGGAAGGAGGCTGTGAAGTAGACTACCTGGAGGGGAATGAGAGATCCATTCCAATCCATTCCAAAATGACTTACCTTTCCCGTCCATTTGACTCCCTTGAAGATACAGAGATAGCAGATAATCCATGCGACAAAGAGGAAGAAGGCCAAATCCCATCTCAATCCGTCTGGATACTCGATTCCCTTTGAGATTCCCAGCACCTCGAAACTGGAAAGGAACCAGTTGATGATTCATGAGGAATGGACTACAGTACTTCCAGAATTCCTTGACTGGGGAGGTCACATTGAGTTGTTCTGCCGTGCACACACTCCAATTGGACTTGGCCCCCACGAAGAATTGCTTCTTGTACTCAAGGAGATGATCAGCAGTTAGGGTCTGAGTATAGGGGAGATCATAGGAATCGTGATGGTCACTAGTTTTCTACTAGATTAGCAGAATTGTACCTTAGCATTGAAGAAGGAGAGAATAGTCTTGTTGGAATCACAAGGGATCTTCTCGTATTCTGATCGACATTGGGCTGAATTCCATCTGGAATCCATTCCCAATCACTTCCCTCTCTCCTAATGGCTCACGTATTGTTGCAGTTCCTCCATGGGACATTCTCATCGGTTCGGAGAGAAGCCCAGAGATAACAGAGGGCCCTGATAAAGGGGTCAAATAATTTAATGAAGATACATAAATGAATGAGAATTCGGGACGTTTTAATTTCACGCTCGAGTTGTGCAGAAAATGAGGAAAACTTTCATGAATGAATGATGAGCATGTCATGAATAATATGCTAGAGTATTGCTTTACTGTTTTCCTCGTTAGAATTGTTTATGCATCTACGAATTTGAAGCCAATTAGACTAGACAGTAAAACACTTCTCAAGATTCCCTTGCAGATAATGACTAGAAGAAGGAGAGGGAGGGATGAAAGGGACCTACCAACTCAAGACTACAATGTAGTAGATATTCAACCAGAAAGCCATGACAACTGCTGCGATTCCCACACCTGGAGATGGGATGAGATGAGAGATCAAAGATCAATTTCTTACCTTTGAAGATGGGGCAAATCTTGAACATTCCAAGTCCTCCAACAGATAGAAGTTGACCCCATGAAGTCTCGAGAATGAAAAGAGGAGCACCACAGAAGATTAGAGCAACAATGTACGGAATGAAGAAGGCTCCTGAATAAACTCACTTGATGATCAGATCAACAGAATACCGTAACCTCCTCCGTTCTGATAGCACAAATAGGGAAATCTCCAGACATTTCCAAGTCCAATTGCGTATCCGATACAACTCATAATGAAATCTGCCCATGACGTCCATTTTTCCCTTTCGGGAAGAGCTTTCTCCATAATGGAAGAGGTAGAGTTACCCTGGAAGGAATGGAGTTATAGGAGACTGAGGAAGAGTAGATCAGAGAGGTCAATCGATGGAAAGGGGTGTCGGTAAGGATGAAGGGATGCGTTTGTGCACGAATGAAAGATGAAGGAAGGAAAGGGAAGGACGTGGGGAAAGACTCTTCAGACTCAGAATAACGAACAAAAGAAGGAATTGTATGAATGAAGAGCAAAGGACACGGGAGACTCTTGAGATCTCAATGAAGGGAAAGGGAAGGAATGAAGTTGGGAAGAATCGGGAGGGGATGATAGATTGAAGATCTGCGTGGTGGAGGGAAGGTGGAGGAGGGGGGATGGGGGAGGGAGGAAGGGGAGGGGGGAGGGGGGGGGGTGAGAGAAGAGGTCAGAGGGAGGGATGAAATGTGTGATAGAGAGGAGTGAGGGACAGGCCAATTTGTCAGTGAAGGAGAGAGATCAAGAGAGATTCTAGATGGAAGGAGAGAGAGAGAGAGAGATCCCTAGGGGGGAATTAGTCCAAGAGATTCCATCGAGGGAAAAGAACCACACTCAGAGACAATTTATGAAAACTAGCGAGACTCTTTCACTCCCTCCCTCTCCCTTCTTTCTTCCTGTTGTTCCTTCTCAGATTATAGCATTCTGTGTTTAGATTGCAAAAATTGCAGAAGTGGCGAAAAGTGAAGAGAAAGGGGAGATTCAAATATTGGAGAGATGATGGATAGGTTGAAGAGTCTGTCACTGAGAGATGAAGGATGAATTGTGAAGAGGATAACTGAAAGGAAGGAAAGGAAGTACAACGGAAGGAAGAACATCCATCAAGGAGGGAATCCACCCGAATCAACCCCTGATTTACACGACCCGGGGACTTTACATCGGGTAGTTTACTCGAGAGAAGAAGAAGTTATGATGAGATGGAGAGAGAAAGAGAAGAATATGATGAGAGAGAGAAGAAGAAGAAGAAGGAGGATATCCGTGAAGAAGAGAGGAAGGATGACCATCTATTAATGAGGAGAGATGGAGAATTAATTAATGAAGGAATGATAGGTGTGAAGAGAAGGAAAGATGAGAGAAGGGAATTGAGACAGTTGGTAGAAGGGAAGAATGAATGGATGGAAGGAGAAGGAGGAAAGGACAAGAGAAGACAGACGAAGGAGAGAATGATACAGAGATTGAGTCAATCGGTTGAGGTACAATTAGAGCCAGATGGAGAGAAAGAGGAGGAGAGGGTGGAGAGGGTGGAGAGGGAGAACAGAAAGATATCGGATGACTGATCTCTTTCCCTCAGTCTCTGATCTTTCCAATCGCCATTCATCCTTCTCTCTTCTCTCTCAAATGAGTTGTTGATGCAACAACACTCGAGGTGCCAACGACGTCTGTCGATCCAGAGGCGAGATTAGACGAGTCGCCACCCCCCACATTTTTTTTGATTACAGAAACAAAAATAACTTTCTCTCAAATGAAATACACGCCATTCACTGGATATTTCATGGAGCATAATATCAATCGAAATGTGAGTGCGTGAAAGTAGTATATTTGTCAGAATTTGCCACCGAATTATGTTAGGTAAATGTCGACATAATTTATGAATCTTTATCTACATCTGTTCAGTGGTATATCACGGGTTCTCTCACAAATCCGCTGTCTCTCTTAATATCATCAATGGACACATGGAAACGATACTTCTCATGATCCCGATAGGGAATCCTTCCATCTTCATTGTGTCTCTCAATGCACAACTCACTGAAGAAGTTCATGCGCAGCTCGAATATCTCCATGACGAGAAGCATATTGGATCCGATGAGAATGAAGTAGCTATTGGTGGTGAAGCAACGAGTCCTGGCATTGCGACTGCCAGAGAAGATCTTCAAATATATCAAGTATAAATTTAAAAGATTGTATGACATCGTGATGATAATACCAACTAGATATACTCAAGTGACTGTAGTGAGTGATGAAAATGCGAAGAAGTACTAAACTTTTGTGAGTGCCAAGGATATCTCACCTCAATGTCCCTTCTCTCCGAATGAAACTCGTCGTCAACTAATGTGATTCCAATCAATCCGAGTAGATTCACGCACTCACGAGGCTTCACGAAATCGAGTTTGAGTGATCGAAGTGAGCAACTTCCATCCATCATATCCTGCAGAACGATGGACTTCAATGCATCAATGGCTCATTTGAAGATGGAATGTTCACATTGAATAACTGGAAGAGTCTTTGTCCACTCAACAGACGTCCACCACTCTTCCCATACACAAACTTTCTATTCCGAGTGAAATAGTGAAGGCGTTCATCCATAAAGACGCAACGGCCTCCCAGCCACTCAATAATATACATTTTTGCAATCGATAATTAAAATTTCCGAAATCGCGCTTGATTTAAAAATGAAGATACCTTGACACTGACACATAGATATTCCGCTTGAACATTGAGGACCATTGGGAAAAGCGATTCAAATTCCATGTTGCTACACAAAAAAAAATTAATGGTGCCCATTATTTGCATTATTTGGTAAAGGGGGGGGGTGGTAAAGATCGTCGAGACACTCATTCATTTTTAGCCATGCATGTCTCTCCTATATCTCAGGATAAGAAATTCCTGAAGAACTGGAGAACGAAGCTCAGCAAATAGATGCCTGGTTCCCTTCCAGTTGCCTCAATCCTCAATTAAGGAAGTGATCCAATCTCCCTGCACTCTCATTCATCTTCCGAAGGAGACAGCAGTCATGCATAAATGTGATGCCAAAACTACTTTGAGTTGAACCAATTCGACTGTAGTGATGGATAAATGCCTGTACCAAAATTGTAACGAATTGTAAAACGTTAATCTGAAATTCGATTCATTAAGGGAGGGAATGGGCAACAAAAAAACAGGAAAGTGCAGACGAGGTACGAATGATAGTCGGATGAGATATGATTGAAGGAAATGTTAGCCTATATTGCAAAAGCCCAGAATGTGAAATTACTAGTACTAGAGACGATAGCTTCGTCTTTCATAATGAATAGAAAAGGGCCTTGGTTTTCTTCAATAGCTAGTGTTGATTGTCTTCGTTGAGATCTCCACTGATTCCCTCCAACGCGCCACCTTTAATAACGAGACACTGTTCTATCTTCGAAAATGAGAGTGCGGACAGTGAACACAAACTTTTAGTCGATTCTTTATCGCTTCAGAGTTATGACGATGATTAGTAATAGATGGAATATGAAACGATGCTTGAAGATCGATCTTCTTAGAAAGAATCGTCCGGAGAACGATACTTGACATCCAATTCTTTCGCTGTCGCTCCTCTTTTCATGACTCAGTGTGATTTGGGCGCAGATGACGGGTTCCCTCTTGCTCACGATAAACAGCTCACCCCAGTTACGTAGATATCCCAATTGAAATATTCATCAACTCCATTTCATAAACACACAATTTAGGCATTTGTGTTTTCGAATTCGAATTTATTCTAATGTTTATCAACGTTTGAATGTTGTATTGATTATCACATCAAAGAATACTTTTGGGTATATCTTAATTTCTTGATGTTCCCGGCTCTTGTTGATCCTAACGCGAACGGTCTCATATGAGGCCGTTTGCGATAGGGTCAACAAGTTCCGGGAACAGGCCAAAAATTGGATATGCTCAAAACTCGGTCCTAGGGGAAACTTTTGATTCTGAATCGACTGACGTTTTCAGTTTTTCGATCTGAACCTTCTGAATCCCGCTACGGCACGACGTCACTTTTGGTCAAAATCTTATTCTACGATGAAAACTGCCCCAAAAGCGGTGAAAATGGCCACAAATCTCGCGAACCCGACCAGAATTTGATGCTCTTTCGAATGAGCTTTGGACGAAATTCTATCTGTTTTCGTTTTCGAGGAAATGCAACTTTTTGACTCCTTTATGTGTGCGAGTAGTGAAATATAGATGCTATTCGAACCGCCTTGTGACGTAGATTCTAACGGTATATTCATGCATGGGATTTCGAAGAGTGCAAACATGAATTATGCCCATTTTAAAGCTAAAATCATTTTAATCATTTTAATCATTTAAAAGCATTTTAAAGCTAAAATCTTCCTTCTGAAATTTCCATCTTCTTTCCAAATTTCCATCTTTTAATATTGATAAGAGGTACGATATTGTTTCTTCTCGGCGCTCAAAGATATGTGTAACGTTTTCTGGCACTCGAAAGTATTTACATTTGATTCTCGAGATTGGCTGACTTCCAGGGGTAATCCTCATCACAGTAGATACATCACGAGTTCGAAACTATATCCTCTTCTTGTCTGCAATTAATAATAGATGTAACCTAATTGATCGAGAATCAGAAGAAAAGAGAAGAGACGAAGGAACTCGAGGACAATGGATCCATCCATACAATTGAAGATGAGAAATGTGAGGAATATAAGAGAAAATCAAGAAAAATTGAATCAATCGATGGTCAAAATCATGCGTACACAGTGGATCGAAGGAAGGGAGGAAGGAAGGAATTGATCGGAGGGAAATACATGAATCAGACGCTGAATCTGGTTAGATCTCAAAGACTGGCTAAATACAGTAGGAAAGATTTGCATAGGGAATGGAAATAATGATGCAGGAAACTTTTATCTGACTTGTCTGCCAATTCTATTGAATGATAAGCCCATTGGGGTGTCAGAGTGGGATTAGTTCAACTCGATTTGGTCGACACGAGGTGATCCATCCGACTCTCAAATTATGTTTTCTCTTTTAGAATAATCAATATAAACTGACTGAAGACCTGCTTCCTCTTGATTGCATCAACGATTGTTCTCTTGAACACAGGCGATAGATCGTACTTGATCACGATGGAGGCATACTGTAATCGATACTCTACCGTAATCCCCTCGAGATGGCCAACCTCGGGAACGATGCATGATATCTTCTCTTTCTCCTTCTCCTTATCACACTTGGTCACTACCTTCTGAAGGGCTTCGACGGCATCCAATTCATCTGAGAAATAACTAATTGGTTTGGAATTCAAAAGAGTTCTCACTTGTAGAAGCACGTCTGAGAACCTGGTCGAAGTAGCGATCGAATTCGGATGAAGAAATGTCTGCAGAGGGATACCGTATATTGGAATAAGACACAAGCTGACCTGATACTTCGATAGAGGTCAGATCTTCGCTTTGAGAAGCGATGAGAGGGAGAAGAAGGAGAACGAAGAGGAGATGCATCTATGGAGTGAATAAATGAAGAGAAAAGAGCACGAATGAGTTCAATGAATGGTCAATGAAAGAGAGTTGTAAACTCCCACTCACACTAAAGGAGGCAGTTAGTCGATTCGCTTTTTTGTACTCAAGATAACCTTCGTTCGTTTGAAGTTCCTTCCTTCTCCTTATAACCCCATCACTAATTTGAGATTATCTTATCCTAGACTTGAAGTATTCTCTTGAAGAGAAAGAGTAGATGCTCAATGAATATGAAGATAGTGGCACTCCCTCCTCTCCTCGTCTCATCCGCTGATCTCCCTCTCTTCTCCCTTCATTCCTGCCATTGCTCTATCGCCGCCTTTCCATTTCACTTTCCCATTCGCGTTTCTTCCCTCAGGTATTCTCTCTCCCTCTCCTCCTCTCTTCTCGACGAGTTCTCTTCTCTTTTCTTGACCTGCTTAAGGAGGGAGTGATTAGCTCTCCCTTCCATTATCACCATTCCCTATCTCCATCCAATCCACCAAATGCCATCTCCTCTTCTTATTCTCCTCCTCGCTCTTTTAATTTCAGCCCTCCCAAGTGAGTTCAACTATTATTTATGAGTGCTTCTTCCCCTCTCATTATCTCTTCTCATTTGCATCACTAATGTCATCTATTTTTGTGTTTGATTCATCCCTTCTATTTTGAAGCCATTGACTGCTCGTAATATCTCGTGTTTATCCTTCTCCATCTAACTTTTCATCTATTCTTATTAGTTCCTTCTTCCACACTGACACAGCACTTAATTGGAACACTTTTCTCTATCGTTTTCACTCGAAAAAAAGAAAAAGGCGCAAGATACTAGCTAATGAAGGGAAAGGATCACCCAGATTTTTGCACAGATAGTCCATTCTATCTCCAATCACAGACTCCTCTCTGCAGATTCTCCTCGTCACTTCGGAGAGACCTGTTCCCTCTGTGAATGCTTCGTCGAGTATACTGACAGGTGAGAGAAAGAATCCCTCCCCCCCCCTCCTCCCCCCCTCCTCCCTTGACCGTCCTCTCCCTCCTTCTCCTCATTCCTTCTCTTTTCTCTCCCTTCTTTGACCATCCGGCCATTCACCCGGAATTCCTGTAGTCACCGCAATTGTGAGCGGCCTAGTGAACACAGAGGAAGGAAGGAAGGAAGGAAGGAAGAGGACTTCTGTCCCAGCAGAAAAAAACGAGAGAAGGAGAGAAGCTCTCTCTGTGAATTGGGTCCTATTCAGAGACGTTGAACTTCCCTACCGTCCCTATGCCCAAGCAGCCACTCCTTACGATTCCTCTGAAGAGGCTTGTCTCTCGACTTGCATGAGAGACGAGGTAGGTCAAGATATCCAATCAGTCGTCCCTCTATTACATCTTCTTCTCTCGAGGGGATCAACCATTGTCACGAGAGGGTCTAACCAGTGGGATGCCATTGACACATTGAGACATGATTGAGGGATTATCCATCTAGGGGGATTACTGTATCTCTGCTGTTTTGATCTACCGATAAGGGATTAGAGACTGAAATGTGATAAGAGCCATCACCAGAGGGATTGATTTGGAATGGATAAAAGGGATGGAATAGGGGGAGGGGGGATTGGGGGAGATTCCACGGGGGAAGTCTCACCTCCATTCACACGTACTAATGAAGAAGATGGTGAATGGAGTACAAATGAAGTGAGAAGAGGAAGGTGTGAGAGGGGTGTTTGCATATCTCAGAGGTGGAAGTCCATCCCAGAGACCAAAGATCAACTTTTCAGTCGTGCAAGGCAGCAGTGTATGGTCTAGTGGGAGGGAGGAACGTCTTCACCTGCGAATTGTACGATAACCTACAGGTGAATATTCACTCTCTCTCCTTCTCTCCTCTTGTTGTTTTGGACTGTGAGATAATGAAAGGAGAAGGGAGTAAAATAGTGCTTCTTCCCCTGTGACTGGGGTAGGGGGAAGGGAGAGGGGATGGGGAGAGGGGGGGGGGGGGGGGGGAGGGGTAATCCTTCTTCCCTTCTCCCTTCGGAATCAGAGTCCTTATCGTTCTCATCTGATCGAGATGGATTGTCTCAATTGAGGGAGCTCGCTCTCCTCTCACTACTCCCTACACCAATATCTACATCAAGAAGGGAAAGTGCGATAAACAGCGTAAGTAGATACGGTAGATGATCAGGGTTACGGTAGTCTATCTCTCCTTCAGATAAGCACATCGATGGATTGGCTTTGATCGAGTCAGATGAGACTTCCCTCAAGAGAAGACTGAGAACCATAGTGAATCACGATAAGAAGAATCCATTCTCTGGATAGACCATTCCTACTGTAGTCTAGAGATCATCCATCCCTTCTTCCCCTATTAATGAGTGTACCCTTGCTGATGCATAAAGAGTCCTTCTTCCTTTCTTCTCGTTGCCTAATGAACTCGTCTCCTCATCTATCATTATGGCCAAAAAAGGCGCAGAAAATTGGAGAGAAGAAGGAAACCGGCCTTGAAGAATAGAGAAGAGAAGACCCTTTATGGGATGAATACCCTCAGTCGTCCATTTATTCCTATTGTGGGAAGATTATGATGGATTGAGACATCCCTCACTCAAGAGAAGAGAAAGATGCCTATCCCAGATTAGAGTCCTCACCCCTCCCCCCTCCCCCCCCCCTTCCTCCTTCTCCATCTGCACTGTAACACACACCCAACAACTGTCCACAGGAACGACTCCAATCTTTCTCTCCTCTCTCCAATCTCCATACTCTCTCTCCCTCTCATCTCCTACCATTCTGACATCTTCTTCTTCACCAGACATCTCCCTTCTCTTCCCATACCATCACTAGAAATCCTATCCCATCTCCCTTTCTTCCTCTGGTCCCTCCCCTCTGCCACTCAATGTTTATGAGTTGCCTTAGTCCCCCCAGGAAGGATAAGGGGGCGGAGTCTAGAAGTAGGCGGAGTCTCGTCCCTCCCTTCCTTCTCTCCTCCCGATGGAGACTCGAGACCATTCCCCTCTCACTTGACCTCCCCTTCACTCTCTCACCCTATTATTCTCATATTTCCATTGTTTCTCTCTGTTATCACGTGATCTACCGTATCCTCACCGTATCCTTCCCGTATCTCATTGTTCCAGTCGAGACCCCGTATCAATCATGTCGACTGAGGAGAAGGTAGAGATGGAGGCAGTTCCCCTCAAGACTGATACTGATGAGACTAAGACTGAGACAGCCGAGACTGCAGTGGATAAGAAGGAAGCACCCAAGAAGACTTGGTTCTTCTCCAAACCAGCCAAGAAGGTCATAGAAGAGGAGAATGTAGAGGAAGGAAAGGAGAAGACCAAGAAGAAGTGCTTCTGGAGATGTGAGAAGAAGGAAAAGAAGGAGGGAGAGGAGGAGGACAAACCGGTCAGTTCATGATACTCATTCACTGCTGTACACTGGGAGTACTGTAGGAGTACTGTAGACAGATTATATCGATTGCAGGAGATGTCCATCGGTATCGATCTCATCAACCGTGACGACAAGCAGATCAACAACCACGTCAACATCAACTTCGGAGATGTCTATGGAGAGGTACCGTATCCTTCTCTTACCGTATTCTCCGTACAGTTTCCATCTACCGTATCCTCATTCTTACCGTACTCCTTGCAGCCCGAGACCTTCCATCAACACGATTGCATCTGGCGTCTGAACTACCGTATCTTCGAGGGAGTTCGCACTTGTTTCTACAAGCTCTTCTGTCTCTTCTGTATTCCCTTCACTGTCGTGAGTACTTGATCTTTGATCTTTCATCTCTCTTCTACTATATCCCCTCCATCTCACTTACCGTATCTTCTTCAGCTCTTCGCTCTTTTCTTCGCCCTCTTCGCTGCAATCAACAACCACATCGTGATGCCTCTGGCCAAGTTGGCATCCATTCCCCTCGCTTGGATATCCATGGTAAGTCCATTCCAACTACAGTAATCACTCCTCCGTTACCGTATTCCCCCACCATAACCCTCTCCTCTTTGCAGGCCTGGTCATTCCTCATCTCTAACATCTTCGATCCCGTAGCCAATTCCATCGGTCTTTGCTTCTCTAAGATTCACGTGAGGAAGTACGGTATCAACAACGCCCCCACTGATCTCATTCAGGCCTAAGCAACCTCCCCTTAGTCTTAAGTTATTAAGTTAAGGTATTAAGTCGTTACTATGAGCCCCGTTGCCTTCCCTTCCCTCGTCTCAGACTCTCTCACTCAAACCAACCCCGACTCCATTCCATCTCGGATGTCCATAACCATATTAATATTATCCCTTATCTCGTTGATTGTACATTGTGTTAATCTGATTACAACTCAGGGTAGATCAATCTGACCCTCTGTACTCTCTTTCTCTCTATTGTATCTGTCTCCTAATTGGAAATAAAGGACTCGTATCTCTCTCTCTTCCCTGTCAGTCTTCCTCAGTTCATCTTCACTCTCTTTCTTCTCTGACCCTTGGCAGATATAGTAGAGAGAAGGCGTCTCTTGAGAGAGACCAGACAACGAGAGAGAGTGGGGAGAGGGGCTTAATTACGGTAGAGGGAGGGAGGGAGGGGGAGGGTGGATACTGGGGTCATATTCGAATGAGAGAAGAAGACTCGAGATGAACACTCATTGGGGGAGATATTTGTTGAGTGAGGGACTAGTGAGTCTGTCCCCGTGGGGTCAATCTGATGCAACTACCGTATCCTTCCATGTTCCATCCAGGACAGAATAAGCAATCAAGCCTTTTATTAAACATATCAAGTTATAACGTAACAATCAGTAGTTATGGATAAAACTTACAGGATGGATTAGAATACACAAACAAATGCACAACCGTATAATCATCCTCGATTCACTACTCTTCTTCTCATCTCTTCTATCTTCCAAAGTTGCTCATATAACTCATGAGGGCCTTTTCTTGATTGGAGTCGATTCCTCCCTTCTGGTTGACAAACTGCAAAGGGGAACACGTTGCTTCTCCCTTGAGACTATACATCCATCCCCCCCCCCCCCCCTGTCCCCTACCCTCAGTCGGATAGGAGGCTGCATGATGAATGCGGAATGTGCTTGTCTCATCTCTCTCGAGGGGGAAGGTTCATCACTCCCTCTCTCAAAGGGACAGCGACTGTCCCTTCCCTCCCTCCCCCCCCCCCCCCCCTTCCTCTCCCCCACTGTACTCTCACTCCCATTTCACACTTCCCTTCTATCCACTCAATGAGATCGAGAGATACTCCACATCTGTAGAGGGGGGAAGGTGATGAGAACGGATCAAAGAGGGGGGAGGGGGTATAGCCCCCTCTCCACTCCGACTGTACTATCCACAAACTTGCATACCTGAGTGAGTACTTTCGAGAAGGCAACTCGATGCTCCACTGAGAGTTGAGAGATGATCGAGACTCGATTATCGTAGATCGATTGGAAGAGAGGAGGCAATGAGGGAGGCTGCAATCAATATATTGCCGTAATCCTTCCTTCCCTACCGTAATCGAGGTCTCATTTCCACTAAGGAAGCCGGCCAGTCAATCAAGCCCTTCTCTCCCTCTTTCTTCATCCCTCGAGATAACCATCTCAATCTGTCCAGGTGTGCACCAATGGGAGAGGGGAGGGGGAGGGGGAGAGAGATTGGGAGGCTCTGGCTGGCCGATTAGTCGGCCCGGCAGGTAGATCATAAAGAGAGACTGCCCTCCTTCCCCCTTCCCCCTCCATCCACCCCTCATTAGTTCATTACTCGGTCCCCTTTCAACTCTCACTTCACTTTTTGTGCTATGTGTTCATTCGACCGACAGATTCGATCAGCTCATTAACAGATCGGTGAGAGGGTGTGAAGAGGAATGGAGGAGAGGGGGAGGGGGGGAGGGGGGTCTAATCGAGTCATGCTCACGGCTCTGTTGTACCGTAATCTTCTTCCGATACCTTCGAAAGGACACCCTAATTCACAGAAAGGAATGCGCCTCAATTCAGTTTCAATTCTTGTTGTGATACGGGAATGGTGATTAACCCAGTGACATGGAACAAGAGAAGGAAAGATAGGATGATATCAGGCTGGAGGGGCATCTCCCTCCCCCCCCCCCCTCCCCTCCCCTCCTCTTCTCTCTCAATTCATTCTTGCGTGTAATCACTTACAATAATCAGACCATCTGGTCTTCTCTTCTCTTCTCTTCTCTTCTCTTCTTCTCTCAATCTCACTACACTCTCAATCTGGACTGATCAAGAGAAAGAAAGAGGAAAAGCTTGTACCCTTGGGTTCAATAGGAATCCAGTTCAATAAACGAAACGAGACCCCTCACCTTGGTTCTATCATTCTTCCTTCTGAATCGTCTTCTTCTCCTTGAGTCTCCTTCTTCATCAGAATCAGATGAGGAAGAGGAGGAAGAGGCCGCCTTCTTCTCTCCCTCCGAATCATCAGAGTCCATCTCACCCTCCTCCAACTGAAAACAATAATTCACTATTGTAGAACAATATGCTCACAATGACGTCTATTATTATTTAATGATTATTGAAATTACATTAATAAGTACAGTAACAGTAATTACAATGTGGTAACTGGTGATATCTCTTCTACCGTACCTCCTTCTGTGGTTTCTCTGCTTCTTTCTTAGCCTTTTCTTCATCTTTCCTCTTCTTCTTCTCCTCTTCCATCTTCGCTCTTTTCACACGACGATTCTCCTTCTCCTTCTTCTCCGAACTAGAAATTAATTTGTTTCAATAATTACTGATAAAATCAAAATTTTTGAAAAGAAACCCATTCTTATTGAAAAATGTCCTTACGAGAATGACTTCTAAAATATTAAGCATGCTGCTGGATTGGTTTATCTAAGCAATAATCATTTAAATAATAGAGTATTATTTACTTGTAATCCTCCTTGGGTGCTGCTCTCTTGAGTGGCTGCTTGTTGAATCGAGCCCATGATTCGAATGAGAGAGGCACGTCTAGAATAAAATCAATCTCCATTTTATAAATTAATACGACGATATATCCATTTCATAGATCCATGCAACGACAATGAACAGAATCGACTACACTACAGTACACCAAGTCCCTTCCATCTACCGAACCTCCAATGAGAATACTTCCATCGTCTGCCTCCTCAATATCCAATTCTCCCTCTTCCGTGGCGAATTTGGCACGAGCAGCAGCCAGAACTGCCCCCATACCGAATTGAGCCCTCAATACACAGGGGATATTTAACTACGGAATCTGTGTATTGAATATGTGGTTCAGTCCACCTTCAGCAAAGATTGAACTCAATAACACCTTTATCAGAACATTCCAAGCCGGAATATATCCTCGAAAATATGAATATAGTTTTAAATGGTTTGACTAGGGTACCTGAGTGCAGCTCCTCCTCCTCTCTTTCTCTTTTTCTCCTTGGGGATTGGATTGATGACTCGTGATTGAAGGGGAACTCGAGAGGGACGATCGAAGGGAATACCACAGGATATCTCCTTCTTCCACAATCTCAAGTGAGGAATGACTCTCATTCTCATTCACATTGATCCACCATTATAATTGGTATTTCATAATAAGTTGATTGATGTCCACCCCTCTCCTCACTTGATCAGTCCATCAAGATGTCTCCTCATCCAACTCGATTCTTCTGCTTCTTCTCTCGATGTTTCCATCACACAAAGGAGTGAATCACGAAGGAGTTCATCACGGACTCCGCCCAGTTTATATGAGACCTCAAATCAATCATGATTACTTCTTCTCTTCTCTTGTTCCGAAATGTATCACATCTTGTTCAACATAAACATACCAAATGATTCAATCGATAATAGGTAGTAACAATACCTTATCAGCGAGAGCGTATAACTCCTCTCTCTCAGTCATCTCAGCCCAATTGATTCTCTCCGTCTCTATAGTCTCTCTCATCGATGCTGCCACCTACAGAGGACAGGAATCATTAACATTCTCCGTTATTTTTATATTTGGAAAACACACGAAAATAAAAATATAATTAAATTCCGATGTCATGGAAATGACCTACCTCGTCGAGAGAAGGTTCAAACTCGGGGATCTCTGTAGGGAGTGGTTGAGAGACTGCGGGAGGAGGAACAGACTGCAATCAATCAATATACTGGACTACAGTAATCCGAGCATACCGTACCTTGATAGTCTTCTCGACTTCCTTCTGGTGAGTCTTTGCTGGTGATAGAGCGGGTTTGGAGGAGGTTGAGGCATTGGAGTTAGATCGACTGAGGGGAGGGACAAGGGAGGAAGTGGAAGGAGTGGGAGAGAGAAGATATGGACGAGAACCACGGGAGATGAATTCCTCGTATTCAGAGGGAGAGAATACTCTGGAATGAACGGAATGAACAAGATCAATGGAAAAGGAATAGTTAATAATTAACTATTGTTACTGTATCGCCGATATTGTAAACTTTGATACTACTGCAGAATGAACTGTGTTACTGTATTTCCCATTTCGTCCGATGATGGATACGGTATTCCACTCAAACTCAAAGGATATCTACAGTATCTATTTTTCCAACTCACTTCATCACACTATTATTCTCTCCATCATTGAGATCGAATCCATCAACGTCTTCCTTCGCTGCTTTAGCCGATTCCGTCGTCTTCATTATCACCTGTAAAGTAGATTCAAATAACTGTAATAGTTTCAAAACTACATCAAATGGACCAACCTCAGCTTGGTTCCTCTTATCCGCAAGAGGGAGTATCTCCACCTTCTCCAGATCTTCTCCGAATATACTCTCTAGTACAGTGACTGAGGTCGATTCAAGGAGATACACTGCGTAAAGAGTGCGATCTCTCATCTCGGAGTTATCCGAGACAGAGAAGGTTTGCAAGGGGCGACGTGGAGGTTCATCTAAAGGAACAATATGAGGTTACGGTGTTAAAGTAGATCAAAGGAAGAATCTCAACTCACAGAAAGCTTTGGAGGCTTGGACCTTGACTGGCTTCCCATCCAGTACGAATTTCTGCGCTTCTGCGAAAGCTAATCGAGCCTGGAAAAGAAGATAGAGGATGAGAGACTCAGTATCAGTTGACTCACAGCTTCAGGGCAGTCGAACGTGAGGGAAACTCCTCCTGTCTTGACTCCTTTCATCGGATTGGGATCGAACCAGATGTGGAACTGTTCGGAACGAGCCAGCATATCTTGTAGCTGGATAACCCAATTGAAATAAACCTAACATCGTCATTGTCTCACCTTATCATGTTTTCTCCAATCACCAGGATGCTTCAGCCCCATTACCCTGAACTTCCTCTTCGAATCTGACTCATGAGATCGAGTGTGTGAACTGCGAACGGGAGAGAGAAGCACATTCGACTCGTGACAACTAGCATCCGAAGTCTTCGATCGAGCTTCCTCCATTGCCTCGTCGTCAGTCTGCAACAATGGATTTCATTTCGTAAGAAGATTAACTAGAAATTACATATTTTACAACTCTTGAGCAATGCATGAACACTAATCAATACTTACGTTATGTTCCGTGTTTTCTGAAGGAATCAGGAAGCCATGCTCCTCCACATCGGCACCGCCAAGTCCGTTAGTCGATTCCAACGGCTGATCTTCCATGGAAACTGACAAGAAAAGAGCTTAAGCTGCTTACTTAAGCAACCAAAAATGTGACCGAGGCTCCACAACGAAAAAATAGCACAGTATCCTTATTGATGATTTATAGTGGAATGGAACAGTTAGGACATCTAGCATGAATGCAACATCAAACTATTGGGAAAAGTAAGCAAATACGGCGAGGATTCACAATTTTGCGAAAATTTCGAAAATGCAGTTCGCGATTCAGAGCCAGCTTACGACTCAGAGGTGCCGGCTCTATATTTAAAAATTTTTTTGTGTGTTTCGAAATGAATATTGCAATTGTTCTCGCTGTAATGTCCATATATACGTATTTTTTTCATTGTAGTAGTGCGCTCGCTATGGATGCTATGGCTAAGCTCAGAGAAGAGCTCGCGCGTAAGCGGAAAGCAGCTGATGATGTCGCCACAGTAGTGAGTGTTAATTTGTTTCTTTGATGCATATCCTTGTCTTGCAGGTTGGCGATAAACAGATGATTAGAAGGGCGGATATTATTGCGAAGGAGGAGAAGGAGTACATGGAGAAACAAGCGTTGAAGAAGCAGAAACAGAAGGTTCTTTACTCCTGATCATTTTCTCTGGAATCTGTGAGGAATATTGTTTGTTATTAGGAAGAAGACGATGCTACTCAAGCCAGTAGCAGTTCCCATTCGATGGCCGATGTGGCTGACGATGAAACGATCACAAGAGCAGAGGTAACCATTTCGGAATACTTTTCGTAACTACGCATTCTTGCTCTTGCTCTTTTCTGCCGAAATGAATGCTCATTTCAACCGAAACTCAGGTGATCCGTCGTCTTCGTCTTCGTGGTCAGCCCATCTTTCTGTTTGGTGAAACTGAAACTGATGCGAGAAGGAGACTCATTCAGTGAGTTAATTTAGATCAGTCATCCGAATATTTCGAATATTTTTTCTCTGCAGACACGAATTCGATCAGCCTGAGGCGAACGAAGGTTGGAACAACGATCTCGTCAGTGCCATGAGAGATGTCGACGACGAGCTGCTCAAGGTATACCAGCCACTTACAGATAGAGCTTTCTTCGACTTGCATGACAAAATGTTTATGAATTCTTGTTGATTTTATTGATTGGCAGGATGTGATCGCGGAGGAGCAAACGGCAAGCGGAAGTTCGATGTGCAGATGAACAAGGCGATTCTGGAGGAGTGGGATACGATTGAGAAGGCTGCTATCATTCTAGGAGCATCTGGTGAGCAGTCGTGCGGTTACTTATCAATTATGAAGATGTGTCTGATGATTACGGTAACGATTGATGATTGCAGACGAGCTGCAGGATGTGTATCGGATTGTGATACGATGAAACAAGTTCCTCAAGTATGTTCTGGCCAAATGGCGAAGCAGTTGAATGATAGAGATGAAGATGAGAAGAAGAGTGCAGCTGGAAAGTAAGGAAAGAATGGGAGGAGGAGAGCAAATATTGATTGAACTCCAGACACGATGCCTCAATCTATGGGCAGACGTGCACCAATATCAAGGTCCTTCAGAACAGTCTCGATTCACGATCCATTAATAATGATATCAGACACCATCTCATTAAGATCTGCAGGTATGTTGATTACAATGCACTTATATGGATTTTAATTCTGGAAATGATATTAATGCGATGGTAGCAGTTAAGCAGCCTGGAACCTCTACGTGAATATCCTGTAATCCAATATTCAGATTGCTCATTATCGATCGTGACTACATCCAGGCGAATAATGCCTACATGGAAATGGCAATTGGCAATGCTCCCTGGCCAGTGGGAGTCACTCGATCAGGTAACACTCCACTTCCCTCTTGTATTCTCCTCTGAGTATGCAACTCATTCCCCAATAATCTACCGTACCCTCTACCATACTCCCTACCGTATCCTACACCGTACTCTTCAGGTCTCCATCAGCGTCCTGGTTCCGCCAAGGCGTATGTCTCCAATATCGCCCACGTACTCAACGATGAGACGCAGAGAAAGTATATTCAGGTGAGGTGCAAGATCAAGCGGTAGAATTTTCTAAAATGATATAATAGCAGGTATACCAATAGTATTACAGGCATTCAAGCGTCTTATGACTCGTTGCCAAGAGTACTTTCCTACTGATCCCTCCAAGTGTGTCGACTTCGTCAGAAACTAATCTTTCCTTTACATTTTTTCACTCCTAATATTTGGTTGTTTCATCACTATGCTATCTGTTACAGTGCAGTGCATAAAAAATTGGTGTACAACTTCATGTGTGATGCAATGTGGACAATGTGCGTATGAACGCTAC
>BTSX01000004.1:26599867-26660643 GCA_036245825.1 Pristionchus entomophagus
GTGATTACAAGTTATCAGGGATGGCAGAGTGGGAGGAGGTAGAAGGATGTCTAATCAGCGACTACACTCCTTATCTCTCTTTCTCTGAACTCCGATTCTTTATCAGGTTGAGTGCACAGAAAAGGCGTTATCACCCAGGGTGAAAATGAGAATATCACTCTTAATGGAGTGAATGGGCCTCTTTCCTTCAGGATTCGGACGAGGAATACGCTAAACTATTGGTCGCTGAACTACTCAATCAAACGGCAGGAATCACCAAAGGAGCTGTCAAACTACAGTACCCCAATGTCATCCCTGCTGTGAGTCCCCCCCCTCCCCTCCTCTTCTCACTCAATCTCCTTCTCCATCTCAGACGATTCGTGAAGTGGTGATCAATGAAGTTAAGGACGACGGGCCAAATGTATTGAGAGAAACGATGCATTTCGATGAGGATGATCGAGCCATTGCGTACTCGTGGTCCAGTGCCACTGGCATTGTCGGTATGTCTCCCCCCCCCTCCCCCCCTCCTTCCACTCCATTCTCTCCTCTCTCAGGATCAAACCGAGCGGGTGACGGAGTCGTCCCTCAGGCCTGCGGATACTGAGAAGATATCCATTAGATACATATGACAGATAAATTTCCTTCGAATTGAAGTGTTGTTCGCGTTATTGTTACATCGTAGACTATTCGGATACATTTGTGAAAGCCTCGCCTTTTTCCTTGTAAACTCACAAGAAGCAACAGGATGCACCTGATAGTAAGATTAGGGGGGGGGGGGGATATGGCACCTTGTTATAAGGGGAGGGTTCTCCTTCCTTCTTCCTTCCTTCGTTCCTCAATCGCACCCTGGGCATGCTGAAAAGTGAATTGATACTTAATACAATTTTTTGGAAATCCTGTTGAGAGTAGGAATGAAGAAGAAGATATAAACTAGATCAATTCATTCCTTCGTCAAATCGTTGATGCGTCAATTGTCCATTGGATGGGACGCCTTCCAGCAGACCAGAGTGGGCATCGTCACTTATGCTGCCGAGGTAGATCAATGAAGTGGGGTTGTATGGGAGCCGTGAGTGATCTCTCCTTTCCTCTCTCCTCGATGATGACGTCATTCAGGAGATGTTCCAATCTGATTGGATCGATGCCGTCGATTCGTGTAGTGAAGGGGCTGGATTACTTCTGAATATTGACAGTCTGGATAAGCAGAAAGCAGTCGATAGTGAGTGAGGGAAGAGAGGGAATGAGGGAGGGGAGAGAGACAGTCAGAACTGACCAAGAAACATTACTGGATTGGACTCAAGTACGATGAACCCCGTCATCATTCTACTTGCAAGATTGAACTGAGGTGAGGTTATGGTGAATGTTTTATTGATTTTATTCGCTTCTATTTAATTTCAATAATGTTCACAGGAATGCCTAGCATCGTTTTCGCCTGAACCGAAAATTCACCGAAATAAACGTTCCGCGTGCACCTCACCATAACTGCGAAAGGGCCGGGGATTACGTACGGCCCTGACCACACCACGTAACTACGATTTCTGTTCTCACAGTATATATATATATATATTTAAATATTGATTACTATCTTTCAATTTCGCAATTCTCCCTTGCAGAATTCCGCTGTCGTCAGTGTCGATTTCGATTGTATGAGGCAGTGGGAATGTCTAGAGATGGTATATACGATCACCTTTTGTATACTGTAATTCACTCAATATCAGCTGTTCACTACAACTTCAATCGTCGTCAGATACTCTCTCAAGGAAGAATCAAAGAGGAAATGGATGAGGATGCATTGCCTGCAGTGAGTCCCTCTCATCTTTCCATTATCTCAAACACTCCTTCAGATTGTACAGAATCCATCGACTCCCGAAGTGATCATTGATAGAGTGATTGAGAATCTGAAGAGAGTCGAACGAGCCTATGATAGAATACGGTAGATCGATGAATGGTGAGGAGATGAAGGAGAGTCCATTACAGTCATTCCAAATACAATCCACTGCCAAACAGCATCAAATCGATAGAGGAGGCATTGGAAGGTCCTTCCAAGTTGTCCACTCAGTATGGGGTACGGTATTGAACGTGTTCAAAAGACAGTGTTTTGTTTAGGAGATGCAAGACTGGCCATTGGCATCAGTCAAACCGATGAACGACAACAAACGTGAGATCCAGGTGAGCGTTTATCTGCTTATAAATTAGTTTAAACAGTTCAGAGCAACAACAAAAATTCGCTAAGCAAAGTCTGATTTTTACATTCCTCTTGCATTGTGAAACCAATGAGAAATCGCAAACAATGTTTTCGAACAGCGAATTTGTTCAAGTGGTGTCATCCTAGGGTTGCAGGATCGGTTTCGAATAGTTCGACCACTCTCTCTCCTCGCGCGAGCGCGCGTCGAATAGTTCGGCGCCCGTACTCTCTCGCCTCGAATAGTTCGAGCCAGACGGTTAGACAGTCGAATATCCCACTCCCTCCCCCTCGCCTCGAGAGGAAAGAGGAAAGAGCGCGCGTCTGTCGTCAATTGACAGCGCTTGGGAGAGGGAAATCGAGAAGGGGGCTAATTCCCCTCAATATGTAGATGCGAATTGAGAAGAGTTTCTTGTAGCAAGAACACAGGGCTATCCACCTGCACAACTTAGAACTTCGTATCAGCAAAGACGGCTGAGCAATCTTCACGTTTCTGAGGCACTATGCGATTTTTGAGGTCCAATCGCTTGAAATCGAGAGGAGGGCTAATTCTACAAACAAGCTAGACACCAATGGAATATTGTACCATGAGCAGAAAACACAGGGCTATTGCGTAGAAGAAACTAGAAGTTCATCAGAGCAAAGGCGGCTGAGAAAAGTGCACTTTCCCGAGGCACTATGGCAATTTTTGGCTCAAATCGCTCCCAATCGAGAGGAGGGCTAATTCCGCGAAAGGGGACGGTCTTAGCAGATACAACCATGATAATCAGCGATTTTTTTCCTATGCTTTGAGAAAATAACGGTCCTGGTACAATCAAAATGGACCCAGCAATCTCCATTTTTATACATATGTTTTGAAGGGAAGGATGAATGAGAGATTCCAGAGAATTCTCGCTGCCAAGATGTCCCTTCTCTGTTCTAATCTCAGCAATGCATACTATTCAATGGAGAAAGGCGCCAATTTGACTGTGAATCCAGACGGAACTTCAATGTTCGAGGGATTACAAAAGTTAGTGAGTTGTTGCCATCGGAAGATTAGTTCACTTTCGAGAGAATAAAATCCTTATCTTGGGAAGTGTTAATAACTCTTGGTCTTTTTCGTTCAGAGGAGAGCTCTCCAACGTGCTTCCAGTGTATTTCCAAGCGTATGCTTGTATCGGGAATTCCACGCAATTTATTCTGACCCCTCAGGTCTGGAAGATGCTTCCCCCTCAGAAAGGGCCCTCCTAACTAAACAAAGTGATATGTACGCGAAAGCACTTCTTTCGTATATTCTGGCACGAAGAGTAGTACAAGAAGTACAGATTTCCTGTGAGAGTCGATTACTAATAACCACCTTCAGGGTCCGAAAGCGTATGCAGAAATACTCGGTCTGGTAGACACAATCAGTCATAAGACACGCAGTGAAAAGGCTATAGTGAGGAATATGGCTGGATAAAATATTCCGGGACATCACAGAGAGAGAGAGAGAGAGAGAGAGAGAGAGAGAGAGAGAGAGAGAGAGAGAGAGAGAGAGAGAGAGAGAGAGAGAGAGAGAGAGAGAGAGAGAGAGAGATAGATAGATAGAGAGAGAGAGAGAGAGAGAGAGAGAGAGAGAGAGAGAGAGAGAGAGAGACTGAATGGGATCAGCAAAACGAATCCCGATTCGGTCTCTGTAAAAGACAGATTCACTGTAAAGAAGATAGAATTTTTCATATAATATAATAATTGAGGCCGTCTGATGGATTCATAAGAAACTTGATAGATAATGGAAACCCCTAGAGACTAAACCCCTAGAGGCTTCTCTCCTTCTCTCTTTCCCTCTCCTTCTCTCTTTCCCTCTCCTTCTCTCTTTCCCTCTCCTTCTCTCTTTCCCTCCTTCTCTAGTCTGTCTATCTCGTGAGAGAATTATCAATGAGAGGCCATACACACCGCGAGTGAAAAGAAGAGGAAGAGACGCTTTGGAAAAGTTGATGGATGATCAATTCCTTTATCTGTCCTACTCCGAAGAGAACTATCCCTACATATTCCTGCAGGAAAATGGACGATTCGAGGGATTTCTTGTAGAGGTTTGATCTTTGATCTCTTCCTTCATTCTATTTATCCTTCAGATTTGGAGATTCGCAGCTCAATTGCTCAAGAGAGATATCTCTATCTCAAAGTACCACTATCGTACGTTTGATGACTTACGAATTGGATTCAATTGATATTGCAGCCTCTCTCTCAAGGGAGGAAGAGCAGATCTACGATGGATCCCTGGGCGGAGTCTTGAATGGATCGATAATCTCATCGGCCGATGGATATCTCCTCACGTCGGGGCCATATAGATTGGGTTCATTCACTCCAAATGTCCCTGTATTCTATTCAGGGGTAGGTCATAGTTCCCTTCCCTCACTCATTTCTCATTCCCATTAAAGGGTTCCTTCGTTGAACCAACTCGACAGGATTCAGTAGAGAGTACTCGTATTACATTCTTCACTGTTTTCTCAATCGAGACCATTGTTGTTCTCATCTTTTGCCATCTTGTCTTTCTCTCAGTTGGAGTAGCAACGAGAAAATTGAGAGATGGGAGACTATCGATGAGCATCCCTGATCATCTTCGAGGTACGGTAGATCATCCTTCATCAATCTAATCATCTTCTTCTTCTTACCAGGTATGGCTCAACTCAACTGTCTTCTTTTCGAGTTCACTCAAGTTCTTTATTGTCTCTCTCTTGCTCTAGTTGTCTACTATCATGCTGCGGGATTCCAAGGGAATAACGCCATTATCGAACCACAAAAAGCGATGTGAGATTGACCATTTAGAATCTGTCAATTTAATTTTTAGAACGTTCTCGGATGCAGTGAAAGAGTTGAAGAGTGGAAAGAGAACTCTACTAACAGCAACTGCGGATACTTATAGTGCAGTCGAGGTTGGGAAGGGAGATAAACTAACCATGAATGAGTATTCAGTATGAGTTCCTTCTTGGTCGTAACTATCCTTCTGACCGAGTGATTGTCACTGATGGACTCATCAATTATCTTAAGATCCTCTGTGATCCTCCTTCTGGAAAGAAACTGATGGGTCTTTTCTTTGAAGGAGATCGAACAGCCATTGCATCAATCGGAAAGAAGTGTCTCTACAATCAGTCAGAGAAGATTTCGAAGACCTCAGAAACTATATATTTTTTTAGAATCTCGTATACTCCAGTAGATGGGATACAGGCCGGGAATCTGAGGGAGCTTACGACGATGAATCCTTATTTCTACCTATTCGCCAAGAATGCATCGGGTAAAAGGAAAATCATGGAAACAGTAAATCAAGTACTTCTCAAGTTATTCAGTCGGGAACAGGTGAGATTTCCCAATCAATTTCTCCTTAATAGATCTAACTCAGATAATCAATACGTGGACAGTTCGTTACATGTCTTCTGTTCGAAGTCTTTACTACACAATTGAAGAGGCGAGACAATTCACTTATGCCCCCATCAGGTTGAGTCTCCCCTCTCTCCTCTCTATTCCATCATTCTTCCATTGTAGTTTGGACAGACTACAAGTAACCTTCACAGTCATTCTTCCAAGTGCCGCAGTTAGCATCTCTTCAATATTCATAGAAATGGCATGGAATACACAAGTATTGGTCATATTTCGGGAACGTTTCTCTCGTTTCATCTGTGACCTTGTTTTCCCGAATAAATAGCATCGATGATGTTTCTTGGTTTTTGGCTGGCACTTTCTGTTTGTCATGGGTGTAGATAAAAGAGTGGGAAAAAGAAGGAATGGGAGTTGTCTCAGTTACAACAAGGAAGAGATGAAGGTTACTGCATTGTAGTTTGATCATCCGGAATGGATAATGATGCTATTTGCTATTTGTCTATCTCGGTTATTCCGAATCGACCTTCCCTTACATCTACATCAGATATGGTCAATTCACTGGAGTTCTGACGGAGATTGGAAGGATGATAGGGAGAATCCTTGAGAGAGATGTAGACCTCGTACGATATAAATACCGTGGGTTTGAATGATTCCTTCTATTCAACAATTGTCCTCTATTCAGCCGATCCCTCCTTCGAATCTCAAAGGATCTTCACTAATTCTCTCTCTCTGCCATTCAGAATGATTCAGTCCTAACTGTCTTTGATGGACTTCGATATTTCCGCAAATTAATTTTTTTCCGCAAACGACATTTCCGCAACTCCAAACTACAACAACCGTAATCTTTCCATTTTAACACAGACCTCAGTCTTTTTTGCTTTCTTTTCGTTTTTCATATCCTTTCTCGTGTTTAGTGTCGCCATTGCATCTAGTTTATGTGTGTTTGCACTGTCCAGACTTCAGGTATCAAGACGGACGTTAACTTCGGCGGCTGATCGAAGGGGGAATCCGCCAGGCCAGTTGCTTACAACTTACTAAACTTGAAGTGGGCTCAGATCTCGCTCTCTGTCGTTTATATTTGAGCGGAGAACCACTTATAGTTGTGCTAAGCATCTTTGTGAAGGTAGATTTCAACTATATTTGTTGAAACGTGGGTGTAAAGGGGGTAGGTCATGTATTTTTGATGTAGTTTACACGTTTGCTTAATCAACTAGTTCACTTTTGTGCTATAAATGGTTAACAGTTACTACTGCTAATTATGTATACTGAGAGATTCGCGCCGTTCGACCGATTGTGAAGAGTACTGGACTCCTTCCTTCTTCTCAGGTCAGCGTTATCGATCCTGGTTCTCTTCCAATGCGCCTTGTTTCACGAGAGTTGGCTTGCTTTCTAGCTACTAATAATTATTTAATGCAGCCATATTCTAATCACGTGCAGGTTCTCATCCATTTGAGCTGATTTTGCATCTATTTCGTTGTGAAAGTACTAAACGAAACGGGCTTTCTTTATTGAAAGCGCCAATGATTAGCGTTGACACTCTGACTAATCTCGTTCGCTACTATCGACTTCATATCGGTGTCAGGAATGGAAGCCTCACTGATTCTGACTCTTCTCTAGTCGATAATTGCCTATATCAAGTAGTTCTCACTCATTCATTTTACTACTCGTTCATTGAGTGATTCACTTTCACATCAGAGGCGATCACTTCTCTATCCCTCTCTCTTCCCTCATCGCTCCACAATAGAAGGTGAGCATCGCCTCAATACCTTACCTATAATATTCGCAAAACTTTACAGTTGTTTGGCCAAGTTTTCTATGTATTTGCTTCCTATGCCACTGGTTACGGTAGCTACTCCAATGGGAGATACGTCAATTTCTGATACCGTACTTTGTAGCCCGCTCATTATTAGTGAATGTTTCTACTTCATCACACGTTTACTGTGTTGCTTGACAGGTCCGCTAGCTGCGAACAATGAGGCCTCTTCAAGGAGGGACCCGACTTCGGTGAATCAGATATGGTTTTCTTCTTCATTTTTTTTATTTAATCTAGTTGAAAAACGGGGGAGGAAGCAATGCCTAGAAATTTAGAACGGGATATAACTGAAACGGATATTACCTTTACAGTAGCATTGTGATCTTTCAGAGAATCAAACACCAGCCCATCGACCCCCCAATAAAAATATGACGAAAAGCAAGTTCGAAAGAAAATTGCATCATTATCTTCTATTGTCGAAACACAAAAATCCCAGTCTATCGCATCAGCCCAGAACTATGCTGAACCTAATGGCGAGAATGTAGTTCAGTTACTCGTTCAACCGCCGCTCTCCTATCCCCCTCGTTCTATATAATACTGAAGCATCGATTATTTACTGTGGCGGGCACACTAATTGCTACGATATATGAGTACCGTAACCAAACGATCACGACCTATCCATTTCATGATATTTAATCGAATCATAATCACCCCGTTTATAGCCCTGTTATCATTTTTCCCTGCCAATCGTTTTCCCTAAAAAGACTATTGTAGCAAACAGTTTCCAATCTATTTACCGATTATCGTTTTTCTTCAGCTCTAATTTCCCACCTATCTATATTTACAACAATCCTATCAACTTTTCTTAATTATTGTAATAAATTGTTTACCGGATGTTAATAGTGAATAAAAATCAACTCGTTCCTGTCGATGTTGTTGCGTCCGCCGTAGACGTCACGAAGACGAGACACTTAAACTTTACCACAAAGCATCAAGTTCTCACGATATTTTCGACCTAATCCCTTCTATACTTCGATAATATAATTCACTGCTAAATTATTAGTTCTTCTTTCGTATCCTTTTTTTTTGGATTACTGTAGCTAGTTCCAAATCCGTTTCAGTTCCATCCCGTTCTAAATTTCTAGGCATTGCTTCCTCCCCCGTTTTTCAACTAGATTAAATATAAAAAAAAGAAGAAGAAAACCATATCTGATTCACCGAAGTCGGGTCCCTCCTTGAAGAGGCCTCATTGTTCGCCGCTAGCGGACCTGTCAAGCAACACAGTAAACGTGTGATGAAGTAGAAACATTCACTAATAATGAGCGGGCTACAAAGTACGGTATCAGAAACTGACGTATCTCCCATTGGAGTAGCTACCGTAACCAGTGGCATAGGAAGCAAATACATAGAAAACTTGGCCTAACAACTGCTTTTGAATATTATAGGTAAGGTATTGAGGCGATGCTCACCTTCTATTGTGGAGCGATGAGGGAAGAGAGAGGGATAGAGAAGTGACCGCCTCGCGATCGCCTCTGATGTGAAAGTGAATCACTCAATGAACGAGTAGTAAAATGAATGAGTGAGAACTACTTGATATAGGCAATTATCGACTAGAGAAGAGTCAGAATCAGTGAGGCTTCCATTCCTGACACCGATATGAAGTCGATAGTAGCGAACGAGATTAGTCAGAGTGTCAACGCTAATCATTGGCGCTTTCAATAAAGAAAGCCCGTTTCGTTTAGTACTTTCACAACGAAATAGATGCAAAATCAGCTCAAATGGATGAGAACCTGCACGTGATTAGAATATGGCTGCATTAAATAATTATTAGTAGCTAGAAAGCAAGCCAACTCTCGTGAAACAAGGCGCATTGGAAGAGAACCAGGATCGATAACGCTGACCTGAGAAGAAGGAAGGAGTCCAGTACTCTTCACAATCGGTCGAACGGCGCGAATCTCTCAGTATACATAATTAGCAGTAGTAACTGTTCTTCAACAACCATTTATAGCACAAAAGTGAACTAGTTGATTAAGCAAACGTGTAAACTACATCAAAAATACATGACCTACCCCCTTTACACCCTATATAGTTGAAATATAGTTGAAATCTACCTTCACAAAGATACTTAGCACAACTATAAGTGGTTCTCCGCTCAAATATAAACGACAGAGAGCGAGATCTGAGCCCTACTCACTCACTTTTACGTTTGGTAAGTTTAAATAACTGGCCTGCAGCTTCCGCCGCGTATTCTGCTTATCCAATAACACCCGCGGAAATGCAGAGCCTGTGAAATCAATGTAAATGGGTGATAATGAGTTCAAGAACGCAAAGCAGGAGCAACAAAGGAGAAAGCTGGAGAAAGAAGACTTGCGTCTGTTACACACGATTTTCGAATTATATTATTTTATTTAGCTTTAAAAAAGGTGACAAACGCTTCTACAGTCCTGCACACTATATTATAAAGAGGAAACGGCCGAAAATAAGCTATCGAACAGTCACATCAAGTTTAGTAAGTTGTAAGCAACTGGCCTGGCGGATTCCGCCTTCGATCAGCCGCCGAAGTTAACGTCCGTCTTGATACCTGAAGTCTGGACAGTGCAAACACAAATAAACTAGATGCAATGGCGACACTAAACACGAGAAAGGATATGAAAAACGAAAAGAAAGCAAAAAGACTGAGGTCTGTGAAAAAATGGAAAGATTACGGTAGTTGTAGTTTGGAGTTGCGGAAATGTCGTTTTGGTCGAGTTGCGGAAATGTCGTTTGCGGAATTGTCGCAAATGCCAATTTGCGGAAATGTCGTTTGCGGAAAAAAATAAATTTGCGGAAATGTCTTTTGCGGAATTGTCGTATATGCCCATTTGCGGAAATGTCGTTGCGGAATTGTCGCCCCTCCTCTCCCTCGCCTCTGATTGCGGGCCCGCAATTCTCCTCCCGCTCAGCCGTAGTGGAAGAAGAACACTCATTTCCTCTTCCATCGAAGATTATATTCCGAACGAGGTTCGGAATCACCTTGAAGACAACACATTCATTCATCTCCTGATCGAGTTTCTCCTCGGTCGAAATACTTCAAATCGAGTCAAGACTACGGGAAATTTGAGAGAAATATTAGGGTGCCCAAGTTTAGAAAGTTTTTAGAATTTTTTTCATAAATTAATTTCTCTTGTGTTTTGTCATCCTACGAGCCCTGCTATGCTGCACTGTATTGAGCAACCACTGCTCTTCTATTTTGTTACTAGAGCCATCCAAATCGTTTTTTCAGAAATGTGGGACATGCAGACGAGACCCCACAAAAATCACCCCTCTCGATTTCTTGCATGACCAGAGTTATTGTAAGATTCCAATGCTCAGCAACGGTAATACGGTGTTTTGTGTACTATCGTTACGAATTCGGAACAAATAAATAGCTACAGCTTCATTGAATCTTTCTAAATATTTGGTCTTTCTCCCGAGTATTCATGGCCAAAATGGGCATTGAATAAGAGCAAAGTCGAAACCCTAAACCTAGGAACCGCAATGGGATATATAGAGAAATATCCTAGCGCCATCGCTTGTAGTTTGTTCTATGGAATCGTAACAGCTGAATCGACTGCGAATAGAAATATATCAGTTTTATCTTCTCTTCTCTTTCACTTGATCCATTCCCATTCTTGTTTCAAGCCTCACTCGTCTTCAACTCATTTTCTATGCATTTCTTGTCATCATTTCGCTCTGAATCATCACATTTGTCATTGAAATGATCAACAAACACTTCGTCATCTCTCATATAATCGCACCCAATGGACCGTGTCCTTACGAGCACAAAACTATAACGGTAATGACTTTATGATGAACGTATGTAATCATTAACGGAGAGTCACTAAAAAAGAGTATTACTTCACAGCTTAGTATTGGGGAAAATGACCGCTCTGCGATATTTTACTCGTTGGTTGCACATGGAATCGATTATTGATTGCCTTCTTGTATTCAGTGCTGGAAAGAAAGAAGCATCAACCATGAGAGATAAAAAAAATCTGAGAACCTCGTGAAATAATAAACGAGAAATTTAACGGCGATTCCGAGATTGACGAAGATAGAAGCGAAGCAGACATAACAGAGTCGTTGATGGTCTGCAAACATATTGTCTTATCTCTATTTTTATCTCTGAGTCTAACCTGGGAGGTCTATGAAGTTTTGTGTGGCCACGAGTGTTTGTGTGATTGCCCATCCACTCAAATCGAAGATGGTCACAAGGACGATCGTTCGGAAGATGCGACTCATCTGCTTCACTTCCAGATTCTCAGCTGAAATTGAGCAGTTATCTAGAACGTTGCATTATGTAATCTAGATACATTGAGCCTTTATGAGTCTCCAGGTCCAGACGTAGATTCCGAATGTGATGACGTTGACGATGGCAGATGAGTATGCCCACCACGAGACGGCGTTATCGTGGAAGACAGAAGGCATATTGCAGATGACGTCACTGCAATGTACGTATCTCGTCTCGATTCTCATCTCACTCTGGCCTGGCGAAAGAGTGTGGATTATGGTGACCAAATGGCCTCCCTACTATACTGACTCAGTGTTGTTATTACAGATCAGCGCGAAATCAAGCGGAGATTGACTCATTGTAATTGTGCTCAGACTTTGCTCCTGTTCCTGTTCACTACTCACTGATCTCTGTAGAAATAGAAGATGAGGAATGCGTTGTAGGCAGAGAATAGACTGATTGCGAGGTATTGAATCTGGAATGACGTGAATGAGATCAGTTAGATTGACTCATGAGTCTTACTGAAAGATACATTGGCACGTTCATTCGTCGATACATATTGGGCATTGAGATGGAAATAAATCGATCAATTCCAATGGAAAGAACAGCAAAAGAGCCTGCAGCCACTCCCATTTCGGGAAGGAACTGGGATGGATCGAGTAATTATGGCTGTCCGATACACATAAGATACCATTATCAAGCTGCAATTCCAGCTATTCATTGTCTCTCCGCGGTAGATTTGCGTGCTCTGTGTGAAAGTACCCAACTAAAGAATTTAATTATTTTTCGCAATTTTCTCGAGTAATTCCTGATAGACAAACCTGATGGACAACATCGAATAGAGCACAAGATCCTATGAGAATATTGCATGGAGCTCGGAGGGATCTGAGATAGAGAAGAATGAGTGAACGAAACAAGGTATTCATATCTCACTTGGATCGAATCGTCGTGAAAAGGAGAATGGAATTACAGACAACTCCAAAGGCAGAAAGAGCTGCGAAGATCGTGTAGAAACACTTGGCAGCAAGGAGAAATAAGAAAACTTCCGACGAATTATCCATGCGGAAGAATGACTAGAGTATTAGAAGAATCAACCTATGATAATATTTTGACGCCTTCTGAGTGGAAAAGATACGAAATTCGCGTGTGAAAACCATAATAACGGGAACCACAATAAGGTGGATAAGCAAAACAATACGGGAATGTTGGTGGGATGTAAGTACTACGAGTACAGCCAAGACCTGTAAACTTCCTACTTTACAAAAGAGCCAGTGAGCAATCGCGATAAAATACTACCTTCGACTTGTCAGGTAATGCAGTGGAGACCTCTAATGAGTGTTATTCATAAGGAGCAATCCATTAGGGAAGAAGAGAACATGAAAAGTACAGAAGGACAGGTGTATCGGTAGAATGATCAATGTTATTCATGAACAAATATAGTTATGCAAATTCAATTATTCGTAGTTGTCTCTATTGTTGATTAGCACGTTTTCAAGCGAGTAAGACGATAAGAAGGAAGTTAAACATCCCCAATGAAGAGAGAAGGAAGAGAAAAAGAAGCAGTTCATTCTCATGTAGTGAGTACATGGGAGGAGATCTGGTCTCATCATCGACCCAATTATAGAGTTTCGGAGAGATTATTCCAATCAACGAGTCGGGTCCGCCACTTATTCCACTTAGAAAACCAGAGAATGAAAAGGTCTGGAATTAAATACTGGAGTGATAGAGATGAGAGGAAGGATTTGCCTGGAATAAAGTCCATCTTCCATTCCTCGCCCATCTCACGAGATGTTCACAGTTGCTTGTGTGCATGTCATACGATCCATCTCCCACCTTAAAATAAATGCATATTCTTTCTAATTCCTTTTGC
The DNA here is from genome assembly GCA_036245825.1 of Pristionchus entomophagus. NCBI lineage: Eukaryota > Metazoa > Nematoda > Chromadorea > Rhabditida > Neodiplogasteridae > Pristionchus > Pristionchus entomophagus. The sequence continues at coordinate 26,613,231 of BTSX01000004.1, forward strand.
TCACCTTACTCATTGCTCGTTGCACGATTTCAGACGAATCAAAGGGAGAAGAGCTAAATTAGGAGTTGAATTGAGATGAGCAGACTCATTTTTTTGTGGATTCTTACATCCAATCAAGGAAGTTATTGATACGACACTTGGAATTCCCGATGATTTCTTTCAGTGATTCTTCTCGAACCTCAAAGATAACACTGGTGCACTAATATATAGACTATCTAGAAATGTAACAGACCGATCGATTAGCGCTTTGCTCTGTGAGATCTGATAGAGGCAGCAACAAAGCCCTTTCTTCTACAAATTACACGATTCGTAGTCGAAAAAGACGAATAGTCACCGTTAAGAGAATAGTGAATAGCAGGCATCCTCGTTGATGAAACCAGTGAAAGTGACCCAGTGCTCAAAAAGAATATCTTCATGCCATCTATCAATTTTTCGAATCTGACGCAACAAAAGGGACCATCTGCTCGCCTTATAAGGAAGCGGTAAAACCCCAACCATAAAAATGCGACTGTAATGGTACGAGAAGTTGAGAAGACAGGAAGGAAAGGTTCACCTGATCTCAAAGAGATCTCCTGGATTCAATCGAAATTCGAGATCCGAGAAAGTACTAAATTTTGTCCTAAAGCCGAAATTAGACGAATTGTAGTGATGATTGTCTGAAATAAAAGGAGAATCTTGGTTGATAGTGAGAAATATTCTCACCTTGGTCGAGGGTTGATCGCATTCTGAACTGTTTGCTGAGTACAATTTGATAAGTGAGGAGAATGGCTAGAATGGGACATTAACGCCCAACCCATAAAATAATGCCTGGCTTTCATGTTTCCTGTTGTCTCTGATTTGATTCTCTTTTGCTTTCGAAACGCATACGCTCCGACTAACAGAAGAATCTATTGAAATATGTAATGAGGAATTCACGAGTTGATTGGAGCACCATTCATCTTGTCAAAGCTCGATGACATTTCTATTTTCATGGGCCTCATTGTATACTACGGAATCTTTTACATCGGGATGGATGGTATTAAAGAGAACAACAATTTTTTATCTATTCAATCAGAGACTTTTTATTCAAAGTTTATGCTCACGAAATGAGATTATAATTTGTAAGAAAGTTCAAAGTCTCAATATATTGTGTTCACTTTTGTCTTCCGTAATAGTCGGGATATGTTCGAGATCGAAAAGAAGAAATCTCCGGAAATTTTCAAATGAGGAACTCAAGATGCTCAATTTCAGCTCCCATTCTATCTGTATTTTTCCCAGTGTTAGTGAAAACGAGTGTACATTTATCAGTGTTATTATCATTTATTCAGTATCAGTAATTAGTCAAATGGGCCTCGATTCTTCATTTACTTCGCATCTACTTCAGTCACCACAATGGGTTGTTCTCCCGTAGGAAACACACTCTGGAACATTCACATCAATGTCATGTCAATTACAGTAATAACTGTTGTGCGATGATACTGCTACCGTACCTTCCAGGCGAGATCCAAGTCGGTCGCTCGTGATGGAGAGGGAGCGAATTGAACGTTGATCGTTCTTCGCGACATTGAATTAGTGGATCGAGCCTTCAAAGCATGCATTTTACAAAATACTAGATCTGTTTGATACTCCCACTGTAAGTGACCACGACCTTGATATGTCCTCCAGCTGACAAGAGACCGACGGGGTTGGCCACTCGGAACATTCCAGAGTGAGTGCATCCCATCAACTGAAAGATGAGGATGGAAGGGATACGGTAATGGGACTCACTTTGTAGATCACCTCGAAAGCGCTGTGATTGGCTAGTTTGAGGGTGAATTCTCCTCCAAATTCACAATTGATGGACTGAGGAGAGACAGAGAGAACCTCAAGGAATCAAGATGTGATCTTTGGATTGAGGGACTTGAAAGATGGTAGAGATTCAGTCCTTTCTCTCTAAACAATTATCGATGACACCTATCATCTATTCTCATTCCTTCCATTGTCTCTCACCGCCATATCTCCCACGACGCATATTCTCCTCTTGAGAGGATGTCTCTCCAACTCATCTCGAATGTAGAGAGTGTAGCTCTTAGTAGATCTGTCGTCCGGATAAGACAGAGAGAGAACCTCAAGGATATCAATGGGGATGGAGGAGATTGGAAGAATCCCTCTCATTTTCTGTTGTGGTCGAGTGTGGGTCCGGGAAGGGACGAGAGGAGACCCGATCCAGCCACACATCCCCTTCCTCTCGCCCAGCCGAGGGTAGGGTTCCACTGATGAATGAACAGTTCTCGATTGAGTGTGGGGGGCTACAGTATACCTGAGAGCCGGAACTCCCGACTGCTACCGTATTCGCCGTGACACGCGTCGCGATCCTATAATAAGGGGAGATTGTACGTTTTTTTTGACAACTGGCTATCAGTATTCGGTATCCAGGAGTTAAACGATCGATAGAGAGATAAGCATACGATAGACATATCGTGTTCCGTCTGGTCATACTGTAAGTCCATCTTCACCTGACTGGGCATACGGTAAGCCGATCGATAACTAGTCATTTTGATCGATGAGTAGAGTGGTCGATCGGTTATAACTCACTTTGTGGTCTTCATAGATTTGGTACCCATTTTCTGCTTGTGAGTACGTCTAGTCATTGATGCGTTTCGACGCTTCTGAAATCAAATATGTGTATAATAACCCTCTCGAATACGGTAGGCTCTTTCCATACTTTGGTGCGAGTAGATTGGGAAGCCGCACCAGAGCGAGAAGCGACGCTCTTGTGGAATCTCACTACGGATCCGCTGAAAAAAAATCAGTTGCTTATCAGATATTCTATGGATACGATAGAAGCTGTCCACATTTCATAACATTCTTCCGACGAAAGAAGATACTCACATCTTGGGAGTGCGAGCGGTCTTCTGAAACGAAGAGAGTCAAGGGTACGGTATCTGATATCCATAGTTACTCACGGTTGAATGACGAGTGGAGGGAGCCATTGTTGCTGAGTACGGGAGGGTTAGTAGAGAAGAGAGGGAGAGGGAGGGGAGAGAATAACTAGGGAGGAAATCAATCAGTGAGAATGAAGGAGGAATCAATCGATGAAGAGAGGAGAATTATGATGATGAATATGGAAATCTCTTCTATAGAGAATGAGTAGTGGAGTCACCGTGGTTCAAGATTTTCTCTCCTTGGTTTGCACTACTTCGTCGATGTTGTCGCATTACTTACATAATTATGCAACCTTTCAATTTCCACGATCTTACTTGGTTCGCTAATTTTTATGGGCTTCGTTAAAGGGACCCGGTACCCAAAAATGAAGTATGCCTCAATTTGCTCCTTTTGATCATTAAATTCAATAGCATAAAGCAAAAAAATTAAATAAATTTATTTAACCTTTACCGAAATTTACCGAACGAAACCGGCGTTTCGTTCGAACCGCGACACGGTGTGTTCTATGAATACCAAATTACGGTGGGCGAAGCGCATTGATTGAAAAATACGGTACTCAAGCCGGAGAATGTCGTGCTGTTACTTCACTTTCACTTTTCGCCATTTTCCGGGCACTTTTCAGCAGTTTTGGGTAGTTTTATTTTATTATTTTCAGTTTATTGTGTAGCATTTCGCTTGATAGGGTTTAGAATTGTAATTCTAGACAGTTTTTGCCAGCTAAAAGGCGCGTAAACAGCAGAGATTGCGCTTTGATTGCGTCACGAGCTTTATCAGTTGGCAATTATTGCTTAGTTTTGCTCCCAGTTGAATAAAGACACGATCTTGTGTCACTTGCAAGCTTCCTGCGAAGCAACTGCGCTTACTCACAGCTGAGAAGGAAATGGATAGTTCGTCCTTCTCGAGCAAGAAATTGAGGGGTTGGCCGAGAGAAGCGCTAGCCTTTCACTGAACTTCAGCTGGACACGCCTCTCTTAGTCAGAGTTACTAGTTTTTCTTTCGCCTCATTCCGCAGGTTCAGCTTATAGGTTCATCCTGATCCGGCTCTATTTTACTTCACCAGAGTGGGGGCGGAACCGAGACATACTCTTAACCTTAAGCTGACTAGAGTCATGCTCAGGCTGCTTAGGGTCATGACCATAGGTAGTTAGGTCCATGATTAAAGTAATGCTAATACTTCGTTAGGTCATATTTAGGCTGATAAGGATCAGCCATAAGCTAAACAATTGTCAGCAATCCGGTCAAAGTGGAGTAGTGCCGCCAAACACAATCATGTCACTGAATGTCCTGAGGAGGCAGATTACACAGATTCATTGTCCCTGAGGAGCCAAAGAATCTAACACAACAATAGGTATCGATGGATATGGTATACAGCCTACTCATACTGTCTGATCTACCCATTGGTGACTGCCTGTAGTGTTGGCTACTACGACGCCCGAATAGCCAACTCTGCCTGCCTGGTGATGAGCATGATAATCTTGACCCCTTCAATATGCCACCCTCACCACAATTAGTGCTCGGGTTCGTTGCATTATTGATTCTTCAGTTGAGCATGTACAACAATATTTATTATCATGAAAGCACTAACGATAAACAATCTATACAAGTTAAAGAACCGAATCTTGTCTGATCGAGATGCCATATTCATCGTTGAGTTCTTCAGATTCTCAGTCGCATTCAACTTCTCCGATCGTTCAGATTCTGAAATCACTATCGTATTGCTTAGATCGATAACTACCGTATCCTGTTGAACGAATGCCGCAACCCTCTCCTCTCCTCTCACCTGTAGTGCCATGGCAGCTGCTTGTCCTGCAGATTCACCACCAACAGACGCCCGATCCAGACGCGCACGTCCTACAACGAACACCTTAGTCAGATTAGTAACTCACTTTCATTTGAAGATGACATTCATACCAGTTCAACCCTGGCGGCGACAATTTTGGACTATTTATGGGAACACTTGGATGCACGGGGCAATACAAAAACATAAAGACAGCGAATGAGTGGGACGTTTCGCTCTGTAGTTAGCCCTGTCATACGTGTCCAGCTCTGGAGGCCGGTTTTTGCGCAGTGACTCAAATTTGCGTCGGTGTGCAACCATGTAGTTATGTGGTCATGAAGTCTGACCACTCATGGACAATGAACCCCTATATGGTTGCGCACTGACGCAAACTAGCGTCACTGCGCACTACTGCGGCGTGGACAGGCATCTAATTAGTTGAAGCCAATCGAATCGTATTTCTCGATACAATCACAGCCCCACTATTGCTAGTCAGTGGAGAAGATTGGCATCTTCACGAAATATCAAATTACACCTCTCCTCGACAGACCGTATCCATCTCCGCGCTCGTTGCGTGCGGGTGAGCGGCGGTGATCTCTGTAATTATAGTTATTTAAATATTGTAATGACTGTAATTGTATGGCACTAGGTCGGATGATAACCTACTGGAAGAGAACCATTTCTGAATATCGCTTATTACAGAACAGTTGTCTCTCGTTTATAAATGCTGCATATCGAATATATCATCCGACCTATCGCCAAATTAAACAATCATCCCATTCATGAAGATCAGTGGTACAGTCTGAAGTTCGAAATACGGGTCGCCGTCTCTTCATTTCGCACACTCTCTCGTCACTCTGACCGGTTAGAGTGCGTGTGAAATGAAGAGACGGCGACCCGTATTTCGAACTCTAGTACAGTCACTAGGCAAAACCAGTGATTTGCATTTTTTTTAACTAACCGCAGCAGATTAGAGACGAATAAAACTATGGTAGTAGGTCGCGACCGACACCAATTTGAGTCAATTCCCATTTAAATTGCATGGGGGGAGCGCCCTTGATCTACCGCGAATCGAGGTGGGGCAATTGGTATGGCTTTTCTAATCGTACATGTCTCTCGATCGATCCCTGCTGTCCCTGATGCTTCCTCTGTCTCGATCACAACGGGGCGAGCGATCTCTTCTAAAATATTTATTTAATTATTTAAATAAAATCTGAATCAGCAGAGTGTGACTTCTAGTACGCTATAAAGATACAGCCCAGTTGGCTGAGTGAACTAATAAGACTCAAAATATACACCAGTACGCTGCAGCACAGAGGTTCAGAGGCAGTAAGTAAGCGTGGTCATGAAAAGAATTAGTTTTGAAAACCGCGCGGAAAATGGAATGGATATTTCGCGACGGGAGCCTCAAAGTGTCTGGAAAGTGTGTGCCGGGACACGACGCATAAACCGCGACGCGATCCTTTGACCAATGAGCGGGCAGTAGGCGGGGTTTTCCGCTTCCCAGCAATTCTAGATGTAGGGATTTGGTCAACTTGAGCCTCCGTGGCAGGTTACATTTCAAGCTGATTGTATGTTTCACCGGCATAACTTAACTCACAAAAATACCTTGCCATAATTTAGACAATGCCAACGATAGTACAACAATCACTAATGTTAATGCGAACCTGGGCGATCTCGAGCGACGCGAAGGGGAGCTTCGATCCCGTCGACGAAATCGAATCGCGACGACTAAATAGCACTAACTATTATTTAAATTATAGATATATGAGTAATTTGATATACACAAGGCCACAAAAATTACGATCAGCGCATTAGGCATATTACACACGTTTTATATCTGATTTAGAAACATTTGTGAAAGGAAGACAAGACAATGACGGGCAGACTAACCGATCATCGCGCCACCTCTCGTCCCTGTCGCCGCGACGAGGCTATCGCGAGCGCCGACGATCGTCTATAATTATGATAATTATATAATAAAATATTAATATATAATTATGCAAATGCTCGATGAAATAGAGAAATCTCGCCAAAAATGAGTGGAAACTACCTCAGAACGCGCCATCTAGCAAAGACAGGCGTTATCGAGTGACTAGGCAATCAAATAACAGTGATCTAGTGAGTAAACGAATAAAAGCAAGCGCAGCTACGTGATAGTGATAAACTATCACGAAAAACACGAGAGAACTCGCTACTAGGAGAAGTACAAGTCCGCATTTCGTCACTAATGGCAATGTTATTGGAGGGCGTGAAAACACGAACCGATGGACGACGGTGGGCATCTTTCTCTGCGTCTTGGAGAGGACGATCTCCTTCAGCTCCTGAAAAGAGCAAAGGATAAAGTATAAGAACCACAGATACAAGAAACAAATCGAAGAAAGGTAGAAGAAACTTCGACTCACCGCCGTAGTCGGCACCACGCAAATTTTCTTGAAATTGTAGGTTCGCGCCATCGTGGTAGACCCAAGGAGAGACTCTGATAAAAAATAAATGAGCGAAATGGCCAATAAATCATGAAACAACAAAAAACGCGAAAAAGAACGAAAAATTGAAGCGAAACTGGAAAGCGAGACCGGCAAATCGGCCAAACCGGCAAAGCCACGAATGTCGTCAAAGTACCGTAACCACACCGGGTTGGTCAAGTTCACTCAATTTTTCAACTTCTATTTAAAAATCGAGTATATTTTAATTTAATTTCAAACTTTTATATTGATTTTGATTCAGTCATGCCTGTGGATTTTCAAAATAGCAGCAATAATAAAAATTAAAAGTTTGAGGTCACTGGATCCCTTTAACGAGATCAAAAATTCTTCTTTATCTGAAAAAGCTGGGAATGTTTATTAAATGTTTGTGCACATGAAATGAGATCATAATTCGTAATAAAGACGACTGTTCAATGTCTCGAAGCGATTCTCAATCCCTTGTGATTCTTCTGTTTTCTCTTGGAATCTTCAAAGACAAAGAATCTCTTTCCATTCCGAGAAACAATGAATGGAATCGTTTCCAATTTAGTGAAGATCATTTTCATTTTTCCACTTTGAGTTCTTCTCCAATGTCCGAAGAATGATCCGATTCCACTTGATTTGTTCTTCTTCTTCGGTCGTTTGTTCTCTTGTTTCTTCCCCAAATCATTCTTCTCATCATCCGCCTCTTCAATTGTCTCATCTTTTTCCAGATTCATTTTCTTCTGCACTGTTCTCATTCTTAAATATCGAGTTGTTCAGGTTCATATGAATAACTCTCACGATTTCTGTATGAATCCGACGATATCCTCCATCTTTTCCTTATCTGACATTCTCTTCCATGGTTTTCCCTCTCTTTCATCTCTATCGATCACAATATTCACCATTCGATTCTGTCGACTGTCGACACTACGAGAATCGGAGACCCTGAAGATATTGAGTGAATAGAAGGGGAGGGGGAGGGGGGAGGGGAGACTCACATGTTTAGTAGTTCAATCATCTCCGGTTGTTCGTCTTCAGGAGATCCTGGCTCTGTCTTCATTAAAGGAGCTGAAGTCATTGTCACGTCCATTCTTCCCCTTCTCGGACATAATCTAAATATAAAAGGTCTTGACCGAACTGTAGATGATCCGCTCACGAAATAATAGGAGCACAAAGGAATGTGATAGTGTTCACGAGGAGAAAACAGAGGTAATAGAGGATGGAGAAGGGAGCGGGAGTGCGCAACTTCTGCTCAAACTCAACCAATCTCTGCAATTGAGAGATGTTCCGACTGTTTGATATTTGTGAAGTACTTGATAGTGCTTGTATCGATAATGGAGCATGGAAGAATCTCGGACTTGTTCAAATGTATTCCTGAAATAAGTGGAATGGGAATGAAATTCCATTGGATGATCACGTGAAGAAAGAAGTGACGAGATTGACTAGAAGGACAGAGGATACGAGAACGTAGATGAAGAGAAGAATCTGAGAAAGAGATTAGGAAGAGGAAGGGGAGGGGGAGGGGGAGGGAAGGGAGCGGGAGGGGAGGGGGAGGGGAGGGAGAGGGGGGGGGAGGGGGAGGGGGAGGGGAAGAGGAAGGGGAGGGGAGGGGAGGGGAGGGGAGGGGGAGGGGAGGGGGAGGGGAGGGGAGGGGGAGGGGAGGGGGAGGGGAGAGGGAGAGGGAGAGGGGGAGGGGGAGGGGAGGAGGAGGGGGAGAGGAGGGGGAGGGGAGAGGGGGAGGGGAGGGGAGGGAGGGGAGGGGGAGGGGAGGGGGGGAGGGGAGGGGAGAGGGGGAGGGGGAGGGGAGAGGGGGAGGGGGAGGGGAGAGGGGGAGGGGGAGGGGAGAGGGGGAGGGGGAGAGGAGGGGGAGGGGAGAGGGGGAGGGGGAGGGGAGGGGGAGGGAGAGTGGGGGGAGGGGGAGGGGGAGGGGAAGAGGAGGGGGAGGGGAGAGGGGGAGGGGGAGGGGAGGGGGAAGGGGAGGGAAGGGAGGGGGAGGGAGAGTGGGCGGAGGGGGAGGGGGAGGGGAAGAGGAGGGGGAGGGGAGAGGGGAGAGGGGGAGGGGGAGGGGAGGGGGAAGGGGAGGGAAGGGAGGGGGAGGGGAGGGGGGGAGGGGAGGGGGAGGGGAGAGGGGGAGGGTAGGGGAGGGGGAGGGGGGAGGGGGAGGGGGAGGGGGAGGGGAGAGGGGGAGGGTAGGGGAGGGGGAGGGGGGAGGGGGAGGGGGAGGGGGAGGGGGAGGGGGAGGGGAGGGGGGGGAGGGGGAGGGGGAGGGAGGGGAGGGGAGGGGAGGGGGAGGGGGAGGGGAGGGGGAGGGGGGGGAGGGGAGGGGGGGAGGGGGAGGGGGAGGGGGGATATACAGGGAGCATCCAGGTACGGAAGAAACAATTGATCGTGAAATCCCTTATTTCTGATGTTGCATTGAACTTCTGAGGACATTCACTGATATTTCCTGAATGATAAATCCTCTCTCTGAACAGGAATGAACAATTACCAGTCTGCATTTCATCCTTCATCTCTCCAAATATCTCGAATGCTCCATTGGAGAAGATACTCCATGCCAGAGTTTGCACTGTCGGGGGTTCCTCTGAGAAAAGAAAGAGCAATTGTGCATCTTGTGTCCAAAGGAACGTACCGAGAAGTGAAACAACGGCGATGGCATAAGTACTCCAGAAGAGAAGGAAGACTATGAAGAAGGACCAGAGAGTATATACCTATAGTGAATTGATGGGAGATTGTGAGAAGGGATATATCTTTTTTTTTAAATATAAATAAATCTGACCATCTTTTTCATCATCACAACGATAGCTCCGAAGAAGGAATCAGCAGCGAAGACTCTCATTATTCGAACGGATGAGAAAATGAAAGAAACGTGGAAGAAGAATCTAGAGATGGAATGTTATCCCCTCATTTGGCTCTAGTGGAGAAGGAAATGCACAATGTTTTGTAATAAAGGTATTTCACTAACTTCCATAGTACAACTAGCGTACCCCACAGCCAGGGAAGGATCTTGAACTCATGAAGAACAGTTGAAATGATAAGCAGAGATATCCCTGAAATGACCTGTTGATGGATTCAGATGAAACGAGATCGAACAGGTGATATTGAAGAAATTGTGAGTGGAATCGGCTGGATTACTGGCACGAAACTTGTAGTAGCCAACAGTGACACTTGCGTAGATCATATCAGCAATGAAGGACAACTTATTATATATTATTCATTAGATTATTTGAGTGGTAGATGAAACCTGCCAGAGGAACAGCAATATTTCCTTGTAGAAAATGGAGAGGAAGTCTTGCGAGAATTGGAATTCGTATCTTCCTCTAGTGAGGAGAACTGCAGCAAAGAGTAATATATAGGCGAAATAGAAGGTCTGAATCGAGATAATAATCTAGCTGATTATTGTTTCTGTTCAAGGTCGCAATAAACTGGAAACTCACTGTGTGAATGCAGAAATTACTACAAGGGGAAGAATAAAATATTCTGATATTATTACAATTCCGAATAACGGTTTCTCTCATTTTATCCATCATAGAGGCCCTTTCGAAGCGATTTGTCACCTATTCGAATGTTCTACTTTATAGAGATCGTATGATTCAAACCATGGCTGGTCGAATCTGTGATGCTCTTCTCCTCTTTGCCTGTTCTTCCAATGCCCCACGAGTTAGATCTACAATGAATGGTCCCATTCTTCACTTCTCTCACTATTTGATGCCACTCACATTTAGTTTTCCGATCGAATGGAATTGTGAAGATGGGAAAGAAAGTGAAGAATGCGATTATGAAATGAATCTGAAGTCCTAATTTCTAAATGCGAGACAGGAGTTCTGACCCTTGAAATGGATATTCTCGGTGTCCATCTCTCATTCGATATCCTTCTACACATGCTGTGGTTTAGGAATTTCTGCGATTGTTAATATTATCTATCCATTTCAAACATGGAGAATATATATCACCAAAACAAAAAAAAGAACCTAAATAATAACCTCACACTTGGCCATCATAGCCAGATCAAGAAGGGAAAGGACTGAACATGCCGATGAATGGGAGTGCTGTCTCTCAATCAAAGCGTGGTAATTGATCTTCAATGCCTTCTGAAATCGGTTTCCTCGAAGGGAAAACATAGATTATGACCCACTCTCGTCTTCCTTTCACTCTTTCTATACGCGACATCGAGAAGCTCGAGTACTCGATCTTCAAATTCACTGAAAGATAAATTCTCGTATCCTAGATAGCCCATACTGACTCATGGCTCCTCTTATACAATTCAACGAGTCCCCATTCATGCATTCCCTCGAAGATTCGTTTCATCAATCTGAAGGGAATTTGAATAATGAGGAAAGATGGACGAACCTAAGGATATAACAGACGAGGAGACCAGTGAATAGAGGAAATGTGCACTTGGACCATTCACCAAATAGTTGCGGAGTTCTGAAAAAGAATGTTGAAGATTGAAAAGTTAGAGAAATAACCGATAGAAAGCGTGAACTGCTACTATCGCAATATCCTTCTCCTTCAATGATTGAATACGACAATTGAAAATCTGAGAAAATTGTGGTTGATATTTGAAGGAATGAAGTAATGGACCTCAGATAGATTTTCATTCATGTGAGCCAGAATATGCTGGTCTAAATCTCCTTTGTTTTGATCGTCGAAGAGATAAGTGGAGAAGAGTTGCTCCTCAAATAAAATGGTCGTAAATTGAATATATCACTCATTTTCATACCTCTGATTCAAGTTGTTGTACACATTCAAATACCTTATCCGCATCTTTGTATTCACTGATATCTCCCCCGAACTGAGAAAATTCATTGGATGGAGATGGATAAAGAGGAATAACTCACAGTGGAATTGACAGTAGTAGTCCGTGGCTTCTTTTTCCTTGTACATCCACCCCACATTAGAAAGGGAAGAGTCAATGACACCTTCCACTCCCTCTTATCATTGTTTGCATCCACGAGAGTTTATGATGATTCACTCCATTACGTCGATGGTATGACTGACCATTGGAAAGAAGGAGGCACGGATTAGTGACGGTCACAGCTCCTTCAGTCTTATCTTCATTCTGAGAATTTTGGCGAAAGATTGTGATTGAGAATATGTAGACCAATTGCAATCGGAAAATGTTTCTTCGATAATTTCAGGCGCTAACAATTATGGATATTTTGTTCAGACTTGAGTACCTTATTGTAAAAAATGATCTCAATAATTTTCGTAGTGAGCAACTGTTTGCTTCTCCACAACGAACGAAAAATGATTTTTAAAATCACTTTTCAATAGCAATTTTTGGCAATCAAGTACGGTATTCCCCGAAAAGACGTGGCCAGTGAAATGTGAACTGACTTTTCATACTCCATTTTTCTATTAATCTTTATCGATTTTGTTGCCCTTTTGCTCATTATTTTATATGTCGTTCATATCACAGGTCTACTAGGAAGAATGGCGATATCTTCTCCGAAGATGTTCGTCCCTTCCGGAGTGGAGATTGACGTCTCCCAACTATGCTTCAACAAGGCGCACTTTACTCGCTCGGACTTCGAAGTACAGAGGTTTATGACACTTGCCAGGTGAGAACTAACTGAAAAATTCAATACTGGCTGAACATTGCTCCATTCAGACGACGGTCGGACCTCAAAACGATTCACTCGGATTTGAGATTGTATCTGAAGTCTATTCAGGTTAGTTTGTTTATTAATAACTCGATATACGGCTGTTTGATCTTGCAAGACTGATGATCTATAATGGATCATGCATTTCAGCATTCAATGGTCGAGTTGATCAATGAGGACTATGCTCACTTCGTGCATCTCTCATCGAATCTCGTCGGTCTCAAGACTTCTATCGATAGCATTAACACCAATATAGATGTGAGAATTATATTAATATTTACTGCATTATTTAAATGTGAGGCATCTCTTCACTTTTCACATTTCAGACCGTGTGGAAGGACTTCAACGAGACAGCGAAAGATGCAGTCACTCAGGCTGAGAAGATCGAATTGAGATGCAGTCAATTGACTGCCACTAGAGATGCACAACAGAGACTCAGTAGACAGGTTTCCACTATCAATTGATCGCGGTTAGACTTACTGTTGTGATGGAAGCTAACGAATGATTACAAGATAGAATACGGTACTTTGTAGATCACTGCAATTTCTTCGATGAAGAAACTGCGTTGTACACTGAGAGAAGCATCGACGCCATTGACTACTCTGTCGTGAGTTTGAACTATGATTATTGAACTGAATATATTATACTTGGAACTTGATTACTTATGTTGTGTACTGTATGATTTGAGCCTTGAACGACTCTCCTCTCTTCTCACTGATCTTGTTGTCAATAAAGAAGCCATCGAAGAGGATTCGGCAGCTATTAAAGCATACGTGAAAGTGATGGATACTGTAGGAGATCGATTGAGTTAGTTATTTAGTTTTTTCTTGTTTACGTTATGTTAAATGTAATAATTTATTTTTTATATATATTTTCAGGTACGGAATTTCTGTCTTCCCTTCAATCTGATCTATCCCTACTTCCTCTTATTTTCTCCCTTTTGTCTCTATGTCGATTGAGTGATCGACTGGTCTCTCGAATTGTCTCTGATGTCATCGATCCTTCCATCAAGAAGGAACAGAACAAGACCCCTCTCTATTCACTCAATCAAGTTCTCGAAGCAATAAACAGGGTCAGTATATTTCTTACTTGAAATTATGCAATACCGAGATGGTTGTGTAAAACAGGATTGGCGATTATTTGAATATTAATGAAATTTTTCGGATTTAATACATTTAAAAAAAGTTTGTTCAGCTCCGATCGGATTGGTCATCCAAACTGGGCGTTCACTCAAAGGGATCACTTATAGACTTCCTTGATCAGTCTCTACTCACTTTCCTCCTTTCCTACATCGATAAGGTATTTATTATTTTTCATTCATTATATATCTTTCTGATAATACGATCTAGGAAGAACTATCATTTCTATTTCAGTCTCTCTCGATGCATCTGACCACTTCTCCCTCTCTCTTTCATTCTGCATTCCAATCAATCTCCCTCTTCATCAATGAGTGGCCTTCTCCCATGTGAGTCTCATACCTGCACGCATTTGAGTTTGATTCAACTGGCCCTGTGAAATTAGCGGATTTGTTGATAATGGAATGTGTATTGTAATACTTAATGTGGTTGCAGCTCCTCCTCTTCCCATCTACGCGCCATTCGATCTCGATTCCAACTCCAAGTTTATTTCCTCCAAGTGGCCAGTGCACCATGGAAGAAACTGCAGGAATTGGTGAGTGTTGGGTGAACTCTCTTTTAATTCCCTACGTTATCAATTTCATATTAGTTTTTGTTTTGGTTTGACCATTCCCTAACGTAAAACACGTGTAAAGAGTTGAATAATTGAGGCGGATCCATCCAAGTTCTCTCTTGCTGAGGGAGAGCAGGAGGATGAAGAGACGAGACTAAATTCACACTTCTTCCATCAAGCCGTAGAGACCATCAAAGGTCTCTGGTCAGTTATTTTATTTAAGTGATTCGTATTTTTTTTTTTAGAGATTTTGTATAAAGTTAGAAGAGGTATACAAAGTCGATTCCCTCTTACCTACGGATGGAATGATAAATAAATAATTGAATTCTTATCTCAGGCACGAGGATCGATTTCTTCTTCCTCTGGCGGGTAAATGCTGGGAACAAACAACAAAGATCATCATGTTGTGTGTGAATTACGCCAAGGCAATGATTGAGTGAGTTAACTATTTCATTGCATCAATATTTATTTACTCATATATTCTAACTCAAGATGATCATACTAAAACGGCGAATTGATTGTCTACAAACCCATGGACTCAAACAATAAATCGTGTCCTATGTTATTTCCAACTTTATTTAATACCCCATGCTGTTTTCCGAATCTTCTGTTACCCAAACATGTCTCAATATCATTTCAGTTTGGTTTCCTCATCTGATTCCTCCTCTTCATCTTCATCCTTCCTCTCCACTCTCTCATCTCTCCAAGTTGACTGCACCAGAATGGGTCCGATCGTATTCGACAACGCACTGTTGTCTATCTGGCCGAGACTACGGTACGTTAATACACTTATCGATTAAATGTCGTTAAAATCATGAAAATGATGAGTTGACTCATTTGGTTCAGTGAATTGGGAGTGGATACATCAACCTTCGGACAGACTCTCAATGCATTCACTGCGTCAATGGAGAAGGAGGCGGAGAGAGTCAGGGTACAGTAGACGTTCATCATTATCGATTGGGAATGTACTACGAGATATTGACCTACTCAATTTCAGAATTCGATGGTTGATTGGTTGACTCGTGAGTGTGAAACGATGATGGATGGAGTGAGTCAACTGCCAAAGCAGTACAGGTAGAGGAACTATTGATCTTCCATTTTGATGGCATACGCAACAGTAAATACTATTTGGAATGTAATCTCTCTTATATTTGTTATAATAAATCAAATTTATTTTAATAAATACATGTTTTAGATGGACAAAGAAGCCCGCTCCCACCTCTGCCTCTCCGTATATCTCATCAGTGATCACGCGAGTGGAAGAAGTAGTGAGAGAAGCAAGAGAGAAAGGAATTGAAGGAGCAGAAGAGATGGGAAGAGAAGCAATAGAGAGAAGTGCTGCTGGACTCATTGCTAAGGCTCATCAGGTAGGGAGGAGTACGGTAGGGAGAAGGAGGGTTACTGTAAGTGTGTGACAGGTACTGGAGACGGTGAATGCGACTGGAGTATCTCTATCTCGATTGAAGAGAAGAGAAGGAGCAGTTGGAAGTGGAGATGGAGAGACTGATGAAGAGAAGATTAGAATGCAGATGGGATTGGATCTAATGGAGATATTAGAGAGAGTGAGGGGGAATGATGAAAGGGCTAAGGAGATAGAGGAATTACTGGCTAAAGTACAGAGTAGTGTGAGACAACCATCAGCATAGTGATAGAAGAGATGGAGTAGGGATGATGTAAGATTGTATTGTATGATAGAAGACACACTCACAATAGCTATTATTGACAATTGCCTAATCGGGTGGCCATTCTGGTGATATCTAGCCTTCTTTGCTAATTTAAATGCCTTATTTACTGTAAACATTCGAGTTGTATTATCTACAGTATCGTATCTAATGTTAAAACCGCTTGCACAGAAGTAATTATGGATGTTATATTCGAGATGTAATAGACTTTGTTTTATTTATTGTATTAGAGAAGACATAAAGTAATCTTTTTTTCGAGCTGGAGGTGCAGTGAATCGAGAATGAGTTTGCGACTCAATCGATATCTGATACAGTAATCCTCATCCGGAGTAGACCAATTCTTTCCTCAAAGATGACGACTTGGGCTGATATCCAGCGTCTCGCTACTGATCTACAACGAGTTCAGCTGGCCAATGCTGCACAGAAGTGAGTATCGATCTGTTTGATCTATCTCGAGAACACTGTAAATGCATCGACATCAATTATCTTAAGTGATGTAGTAATACCATAATATTCAGACTCTCTGAATCGAACTGCATCGAGGTGGTTACTCGTCTGATCGAGTCTCGTGCCATTGATGTAGTCTACACGAGAGATGGAAGTGCATACATCACCAGGAGCCATTTGTGCACCATGGTCAGCATTTATCTCCAATTTCAATTGATATGACATATTGCGGTTATTTTCACTTCATTAAATGAAGAAGAAAAATCATTCTTTCTGAACAAGATGGAGTGACGCTAAATTCAATTGGATATAGATGGTGAATGAAGTGTCGGCTGCGGGAGGTCGATTAGGAGTGGAGGCTATCTCTGCCACTCTCAATGTTCATTTCGATCACGTGGAAGCATCCATTCCAAGGATCAATCAGGAATATGGAGAGTATCTATACACCAATGGAGAACTCATATCCAGGTATCCACAAAACTATTTTAGAGTATCTAGCTATTTTTGCTGGACTCTGTGTCAGTTAACGAATCACCATTGTGAGATCGATTGGAAAGACCAATGAATGATCATATTAAGAGTATGCATCACTTATTATGGTTGCATCTTCTATCATCCTTAATCTCTACGAGTATAGCAATACGAAGTCTGATTTGAGGGACTACGTGAATCAATTGCACTCTCAACTCCGATCTCTTCTCTCTGACTGTGGTATTCGCACGATTTCCTCTCTTGCTCGTCATTGGGATCTGGCAACTGAGACACTCCTTCAACTAATCACTCCTCTTCCACAGGTGAGATCAAGGATGAAGAAGGGATGGGTGGAAATTGGAGTCTCTCTCTCTCTCTCTCTCTCTGGATGATTGATTGTTGTTGCCCATAAGAATTACTAAGATCATATCTCACACTTCTCCTTTTGAGGACCTCGGAGCAGTTCTGGATGGAGACCAGATCTACACTCATTCGTATATGGCAGCACACAAGAATGGAGTGAGGGCACTATTCGCAGCCACAACCAAGGTGAGAGGAGGGAAGGGGGGAAATAATAGTTATGTCAAGTGATAGGCGGGAATGGGAAGGAATATAGTAAAAGCGAAGTAATATCTCCTCAGATGACTCTCCTCTCTACTCTGATAACTCGTTCGAATCTTCCCGCTGCTCGATTCCATACTCTACTCGATGAATTGATTGCAGAGAAGGAGGTCAGAATTGGAATTCACATAAGCTATTTAGTTAATAATAGCATCATCATTTGCTTACTAAGTTACTTACAATTAGTAGATCCATATGCAATTTTCCGTTGGATCACAATTCGACTATGTTTCATCATCCCTATGTAATGTTGATCGCTGTTATAGATTGCTGGTCGTTTCTCTGGTTCTCGCAATTCTCCCTCTGCCCTCTACGTTCCCTCGTTGCACGATCGATTGGTTGAGGCTTATGTGAAGAACCAGATACTGCAGAAGGAATTCATTGGTGAGTCAATGATAATATGTTGTGAAGTTAGGGAGATATGCTGATTGTTCGTCTTTATCCTTATAATTAAAGCGAAAAAATTATCATATACGGAATAACTTGGTGTATTGCAGAGATCTCGATGTTCCATAAGCTCAAACTGGGGGAACCGAAAGTGGCATTGGCACAGATACTCGGAGGAGTGGAAAAGGTGAGAGGGAGAGGGAGAGGGAGGGTTGGCACACGGCATTATTTTTCCCGACAACACGAAAATAAGTGGTCACCCCAAAAAGCTACGGTAGTGCGGTGCAAATGTGCGCCTGAGAGACTGTACTTTTTCCCTGTGAGACGGTAGATTCTTAAGGTAATCAAATACTTTCACCATACTGTATTTGTGTTTTGTAATTGATTCTCCGGATACAGTATGATGTATAAGTTTTTGTAATTAAACTTCCGGATACTGTATGCTGTTTCTATGTTTAGCGGTTCGCACTTTACGGTAGCAATGAAATCATACTCTGTTTAGCAACTCATTCTGTGTTTATTTTGTTCTTGAGAGGGCCCGAAAAATAATGCCGTGTTGGCATAGCATCTACTGGCGAATCGATACAGATGTCATAAATGAAAGATCAATTACGCACACATCACTTGAATCGTAAGAATGTCATTTATTATATTTTATTATATTGTACCAGCGATTTCCCCCCGACTACGTCGGGGAAAACCACTGGCGGTGTTCGGCGCTTCGCGCCTCACATAAGCTTAGTTCACCTAAGCTTAGATTGTGTGTTGGCAGGTTGCCCATACCAGGCGTTGGCAGGACGTCCAAACCGGACATCCGCACACACACACGTTTGCGCTTTATATAGATGTATAGATCTACGCCCGAGGTCGCAACAAAATAACGATACATTCGAATAATATATTTCTAAAAACGATATTGCTTATTGCAGGTAAAGGACCTCCAAATCCTCTCTTCTCTCGTCTGTACTGATGCGGTTGTGGAACGAGCAAAGGCTGTACTCAATGGTGAGCTTGAAAGGGTGAATGTTCCGTACCCATACAAATTCTTCGGAAAAAAAGAGCCGGATCCACTCAAAAATCGGTCGGCTAGCTCGGGCTTAGCTCTCCGGACACCCCTTAAAGATAGTGTAAACACAAAAAATTCGACCCCAATTTTATTGTTTTATTGGAAGCCCACTGTACTGCTGAGTATGGAAACAAGAATGAAAAAGTTTGAAAATAGCTAAAAGAGCAGAATTCGATTTTAAAAAGTCGGGATTGAGCTCAGGGAATTTGTAGATTACTGTAGCTGCGTGAGTTATTGATTACTGTAGCTCACTTTGCTCGCAGCCGCAGTTGAGTGTTTTCCGCTATTTGTTTTATTATTTTTGTCGTTCATTTCGCATAATTTGATTTCTATGGTTTAGAAGCGACCATATTAGAGCTTCTGTCAATATTCACTTCTCTCTGTCAAGCTCAAATTTGTTGTTACTCCATCGTTTGCATTCGTGTACTTTTTGAAATAGTTTAGAATAATTTTTCAGACTTTGAAGAACGTCAGGCGCACTTCGGGAAGGATCATGAGCGGCGAACGCCGCCAGGCCAGTTGCTTCTATATTTACAAAATTTAAATGAGTGATTAGGACTCTATTTTAGCCTTGTTCTAGTAATAGTTCTGCTGGAAACCACTGAATATCGAGTTCTGTGTGTCATTAAAGCTAGATTCAGTTCACCACTGCCGAAAACACGGTTAATTTATTGGGCAAATAAATTTATTGAACAAACTCGTTGTGCTTCCCAGTTTACTTTTATTATTATTATTTGCCACGGTCCGTCTAGTTAAACCGTGTTTTCGGCAGTGGTGAACTGAATCTAGCTTTAATGACACACAGAACTCGATATTCAGTGGTTTCCAGCAGAACTATTACTAGAACAAGGCTAAAATAGAGTCCTAATCACTCATTTAAATTTTGTAAATATAGAAGCAACTGGCCTGGCGGCGTTCGCCGCTCATGATCCTTCTCGAAGTGCGCCTGACGTTCTTCAAAGTCTGAAAAATTATTCTAAACTATTTCAAAAAGTACACGAATGCAAACGATGGAGTAACAACAAATTTGAGCTTGACAGAGAGAAGTGAATATTGACAGAAGCTCTAATATGGTCGCTTCTAAACCATAGAAATCAAATTATGCGAAATGAACGACAAAAATAATAAAACAAATAGCGGAAAACACTCAACTGCGGCTGCGAGCAAAGTGAGCTACAGTAATCAATAACTCACGCAGCTACAGTAATCTACAAATTCCCTGAGCTCAATCCCGACTTTTTAAAATCGAATTCTGCTCTTTTAGCTATTTTCAAACTTTTTCATTCTTGTTTCCATACTCAGCAGTACAGTGGGCTTCCAATAAAACAATAAAATTGGGGTCGAATTTTTTGTGTTTACACTATCTTTAAATGGCCTTCCAAAAGTCCGGACCCGCTCCAACTCGAACCCTAGACCTTTTCAAGCTCAACAGTGGCTGTACTCAATGGTGAGAGATCATTGAAATTTACTGTAAGAATAGCATTAATCAACAACTGCCCGATCGTTACTTCAGAGGAATTGGCATCGAAGAGAGTCTCTGACGTGTCTGCAGTTCAAGCAGAGATGGATATTCCATTTGGAGTTGATGATATCCAGTCCATTATGAAGGAAATGACTAAGAAGGATAAGGTGGGAATTTCCATTTAATATTCTTTTCTATTCATCTTTACTTGAATTCAGTTTTGTAACTCCCCCCCCCCCCCCCCCCTGTCAAAATGTGAATAATTCACTTTCAGAAATTGACAGTGGAAGGAGATTTGATCTTCTCGTCATCGATGATCTCAAATGCTCTGAATGAAGTGAAGGAGTCTGATCGATTGAATGAAAAGGCGAAGGAATGGGTTGAGAAGAAATTGGAGAAGAAGGGAAAGGAGAGAAAGGAAGAGAAAGAGAAGGAGACTACTCCACAGCCACAGGTGGGGAAGGAGAAAGAAGTGAAAGATTGGATGAATGATAATGGGAGTAGATAAAAATGGAAATAATCGATGTTGCGAAGAGTGACGAATAGATAGATTACTCTTGAAACAATGGATTTACTGGTAAGTATAAGAATGTTTGCAGGGAAAGAAGGCTGCTGCTGCAGTCGAGGACGATGATGATTGGGATGATAAGAAGAAGGGAAAAGGAAAGAAGGTACGGTAGGAGAGGGATGGTTGTTCTCAGTTATATTCAATTAGATAAATCAATAATCGTATTGAGGGAGGTCGTGGAGGAGCGGAGAAAGGAGGATCGAAGGGAGGGAAATCATCCATTGTCACTCAGAAGGATAAAGAGAGAGAAGAGGAGAGGGCCAGTATGCCACATGTCAGTTAACCGTTAGCACGATCATATAAAATATCGTTAAAGGTCATGATACAAAAATTCACAATAATCATAGCAGATTAGAATTTCTAGACTATTTCCGAGTAGTCAATAAGATGTGTGTTGATCCTTCTCTCCATCTCAGATCTCTCTGGATGAATTGGAGGAATGGCTGGAGAATATCCCCCATCAATTGAGAGGAATCGTGGCTGAGAAGATTCATGCTGAGGTCAGCAATTATATGTTTATGCTCCTAATTTATTGTCAGAATAATCCGATATAATACCAATGGTGTTAGTAAGAAGATGTATCTATGTGTACTTCAATGAAGCACATGAACACTATCCATTGATTGATTGATCTCCTCTATCTCCTCTCTCATTCAGGTTGATTCCTGCCTGTCTCATCTCACTCAACAACAACTCGCTTCTCGAGAGGCAGAAGCAGTTCAATCGACGAAGAAAGCCCATGTTCAGATGAGAGAGAAGGCTATCGCTCTCTATCAGAGAATTAGAATATTCGAGGAGGCAACCCTTTCGGAGATGTTCGAGAGTGAGTACGGTAGATGGATGCTGTAGGGGGATACAGTAGATGATTGAGAGTATCGATTGGAATATAGTTGTCAGAATGGAGATTGGGATAGTCATCAATGTCATTTCAGTTTCTCTCAAGACTGATCTCCGTTCTCATCTACTCAAGACCCTTTGTGCTGAACTCTCAAACGATCTCCTCTCTTTCGTCTCATCCTCTCCCAGTGGAGTCACTCTCTCACCCAAGGTTAGAAGAGGAAGGGGGAGGGAGAGGGAGAAATAGCTTATAGTGTTTATATTAACAATACAAGTGGAATACTTGAACCTCTAATAACGGGAATGATTGTGCATGTTGCATGGTATCATTCACCCTCTCATCTCTTCTCTCTTCTTCATTCAGCAACGGGACGATACAATCTCATCCCTTCCTTCCACTTCTAAGAATGCCTTCACTGCACTTGTTAATTCGCTGAAGGAAGAACCATTCGAGGCATTCCATGAGGCATTGAATAAGGTGAGAAGAAGGGAAGAAGGAAGAGGAGAGTGGGGAGAGGGGAGAGGGGAAGGGATTGAGAAGATGGAGGAGTCAAACTGAATACGTTTGTTAATCACAATCCTGATTTATTCATTATTCCTGATAAAAATAATAAAATATTTCAAATGATAATGCATGAGAATGGTTCATTGCAGGTATGCAGTCGATCGATCTGTGATCTGCCTCTCAATCCAATCGATAAAGAGACAAGGTTAGCATTCCATCGACCCTCCTCCTCCCATCAATGGATATCTCTATTCCTTCCAGAGATTCCATCATCTCCTCCTATTCTTCTCTCCTCAAGGAAGAGGCTATGAATGGAGTTCCTGCTGCCACTCTTCTCTCACTCATTCTACTCCAATTCGCTAAACAGGTATGAAGTACAGTTATCTTCTGTCTGTTGAATGGTCTTGAACTAATTCATGATGGATAGCCCCCCTCTCCCTCCCCTTCCCTCTCCCTCCCCCCTTCCCTCTCCCTCCCCCCTTCCCCCTCCCTCCCCCTCCCCCTCCTCCGCCCCCCTCATCCTTCCATTCCCTCATCTTCTCTATTCCAGGGAGTGGCAGTGCATGCCTCTGGCAAATTCGTCTCCCAGTTGCTTCCCTGTCTCAAGAACAAGATTGATGAAGTGAGTCATCCCCATTCATACTGTATTATTGCCTAGTGATGACGTCATCTCTTCTTTCAGTCCTCCTTCGATTCGATGATCGACACACAGAAACTGGTGATTGATTCAATGCGAAAGAAGGGGGCGGAGCTAGAAGAAGTCAATCAGAGTTTGAATGAGAAGATTGGAGATTTGAGAAAGAAGCATCTCAAGTAAGATGAGTTGTATCAACCATCCCTTCCATCACTCCCTTATAGAAAATATGAAAGGAAATGATAACTTATTCTCGTCAAATGGATTATCTAGAGATGCATTACAGATATCGTATTATTGCATAGTGTCTATATTATTGGTGTTTGTGGATAAATAATACTAATTCAATCGAATCTTTATTTGAATTACACAAT
The DNA here is from genome assembly GCA_036245825.1 of Pristionchus entomophagus. Classification (NCBI taxonomy): domain Eukaryota; kingdom Metazoa; phylum Nematoda; class Chromadorea; order Rhabditida; family Neodiplogasteridae; genus Pristionchus; species Pristionchus entomophagus. Next base: position 26,636,705 of record BTSX01000004.1, read on the forward strand.
AAGTGAGTGAATGATCAAACGATATGAATGCTGTTGACGGGTTCTCCATTCACTCCGCCGGGGATGAATTTTTGAGTCAATCCCAAGATGTACTTAATCAATCCATTTCGCTGGGTCTCACTCTGTGGGGACGTGACCCAACCTGTAATTAGTCTATGACATGATGATATGCTCACTATGCGCTTTCCTTCTTTACCTTCTCTAGCGTTGACGCGCACCTTCTTAGTGTCATTGATCGTATAGTCTACCAGAGCCACATTCATCACGAACGTGGCGCAATCTTTCTGAAGATATCAATATGGATTAGACAGAGATCAAAGAACACTCACGACTTCCTTGATATTGATGTTCGATTGAAATAACGAGATAAGCGGACTGCAGACCGATTCGTCTTTCGGCGACACCTGAATTTGAGGTAGGATTCGATATAAGCTGAACAAAAATTGACCAACCTCGACCTCATAGAATCCAGGATGAACTGCCATCGCCGTCAATGGCTTAGAATACCCAATTGCTATGTCAGGACTCCTTCGACCATCGAGATGCTGGAATGAGATAATTAGTGTATCCACGAGAAAGAAATAACAAACTTCAGCCATGGATGCCAGTGCCGCTTTCGATCTGTAATACACTTGCACTGAATTCGTCTCTCCTTCGCTCTCGAATATATCCTTGAATCCTTGATGATTTTTTTACTTTCTCGTCAGTCCACCACGATTCATTAGGCCAGTGTTTCTTCATATAACTGAAAATGAATGATTAGTATGGGAAGGGGGGGGGGGGGAATGGGATGGACAACTGACTTTATTGGCTCTTTGAGGATGAAGACCAGGTGGCAACCTCCCGTCCAGCTACGATTGCGAAGAATGGATTGAATGAGAAGGAGGGGACCGAGGACAGTACCCTACAATAAGGATCAATCCAATCAATCAGAACCACCATCCCACCAAGAATGTCTCCTGCAGTTCCGAGACCTCCTTATTGCCCGCACGTACTATATTTCCAGAAGGAGGCAAGCACACACCAGAATTCACAATGACGTTGTCATAGGTGCTGAGAAGAGAAGATAATGAAATATCCAAATGAAGCCACAGAATAAGGGAAGACTACAGTAATAATGAAGGGGTACTGTAATTCCCGAAATTGACACGATTGGGAAAAGGAGAGGACCGGTAATCGTGGAACGAAAAATCATCCTGGCTAGAGCCATACTCACATTTGGACGATTTGATCAGCCACAGCCTTCACCTTCTCCATGTCGGCCATATCACACTCGTAGATCTTGAACTGAAAAGAGAAGATGTTCCAATTGACTACGGACCATTCTAGAGATTAATACAGGGGAAAGACTCACAGTCTGCTCACGATTCACTAATTTAATTCTTCCTCATTCCATCTTCTATTTTCTCGAGTTTCGTCTTGTTCTTGCCCGTGATGTGAACATGGTGACCCAGACTCACCATTTTGAGAGCCAAATCATGGCCTGAAGAGGGAAGGATCAGTCTATTGAACAAGAGAGAGGGGGGAGGGGGAGAGAGAGAGAGAGAGAGAGAGAGAGAGAGAGAGAGAGAGAGAGAGAGAGAGGATGAGCGAAGAAAAATGAACAAAACAATAAACAAAACTCATCCATACCATTGTCGGCGTCAATGATGAGGTAATACATGTAAGGAGAATTATCCATCGGTCGATCGATTGGCCAATTGCGACCACCGTATAGGGGAAGGTTACGATAGCAGAGTGGGGGTACTGAAACTATGGAAGAGGAAGAGAAGACTGAGAGAAGAGAAGGAATGAGAGCGGAGGGAAGAGGGTTGACCCTCGAGAGACAATCGATAGGGGAGGGAGGGTAGATCAAGGGAGACAACACCAAGTTGAGTGTTCTCTGCTCTGGTCAGAGGGATCAAGGCACAACGAGGGAGAAGGGAAGAAAGAAGAGGGAGGGAAGAGAGATCGTCTGTTCCAATGAAAAATCGTCTGTTCCAATGAAAAACGATGCATAGTGTGTTGTCGTATCGAAATTCTGACTCTCCTCAAATCGCGCGCTCTAGTTTGTCAGAGAAAAGAAATATCACTCTAGTTATGGAGAGGCGGGTCTTGATTCGACATCGCTAATGTACAATGGAATGAGTCGGCATGAGAGGATAGGGGAAACTGTCTAAAAGTATCTACAATGAATGGGGATATCTGTATAAACTCTTTCCTAGGATGTTATCAAGCGAGATTGAGACGAAATCGGCTTTGGTATTCAAAGTTAGATCAAACGTGCAACAAAGATGTTATCACAATGTTCTAATCGTGTGAATGGGATGTATCATCCGAATGTGATCCCTCCGAGGGTCTACTCACTCTATCACTCTATGACTTGTGATGATTGAATAATTGCCAGGCGAAGATTCACGAGATAAATCCCCATTCATGGTGAAATATTGCCTAGTGATGTCATCATTTCTCTTCTTCCTTTGTATCACACGATTTTAGTTATGTTGCATGCACTTTATCACAATAGTCCGCAATGAGTGATCCCCCTAATGGGATTGGGAATGAGAATGAGATTGATGATTAGACTATTCTTCACTCGTCATCTTCTCCATACTGATCATCTTCATATTCCTCATCATATATCACATCTTGTTCAATTGATTCCTCTCCGGGTAGACGTTCAAAAGTGGGGGATGTTCCATCCTCATTCAGTCGAACCACACAAATCTCTCCGTTCGTGGTATTGTCATAGATTGTATCTCCCAGAATTATCAATAAGTTCTTGATTATGATCTTATATACGCCTTCTCCGTCATCCTCCCAATAAACCTGCCGGATTAATGAATAAACAGAGAGAAAAAGCTGACCAAACCTCGATATCTGTGGTGGTGGCAATGAAGTCTCCATCGCTATCGAGATGAAGGCCATACGTTTCCAGTACTTCTCTAGCCACATCGGGACAAACACATTGGAGAAAGAATGGAGAAAGAAACACATTAGAGAGTCAAGTCCCGCTTCAATGATCTAGAAACAAGTTATTACTGGTAGATGCAACTGTTCTTACTTGGATTATTTCCAGGGTAAAGTCGCAGTCAATCGCTTGAATTGGCTCGTTGCAATTAATCGTGACATCTCTCCGATTATCCATCATATTTTCCAATAGAACTCGAGAGATATAATTGCTTCGAAGTGGTCTCTTATTTGATACGCCCTAAAATAATATTATCATGGGTTAATTTCAATATTGATTCACTCTGAGATCCAATGTGAACTGGGCTGCGTTCATTCTTGGTATCCAAAGGAGGATTTCCAAACAATATGCAGTTCCGAATATCTACGATTCACTTTTATCATATTTATTCTGATAGAGAAAATACGGCTCACATAAAGTTCGATTTCCTCGAATGAGCAATTTTGGAAGATCTTCTTGAGGCCATCGATATAGATCTCTTTTCCCTTTCTGAGTACCATGTAGGCACTAGAAAGAGATGCGATTTTCAATCGTGAAACGCACTAACTTATGCATGTATTGGTCACGAAGAGAATACGTTCTTATATCGAGAATATTGTATGCATATTTCTCATCTGCTTCAATCTAAATCCTCATTCTTTTTCAGAATAAGACAAGCAAGAAGCCTACCTCATGACTCTGGCTCTCAATCGATCTTTGAGAGGAAGGAAAGAGAAGATCTTGACTATCAATTCAATTGGAAGTAAGAGGAGTGGGAACTGGAATGATAACAGAAGGAGTCGATGGAAAGGAACCCACTGACGAATGACCAATCCACGGTATCAACTGTCTCTCCAATCATCACCAGTGAATCAGAAGAAGAGGAGGATCCATCCTGAGAAGAGTACGGTATCTCTCTTTAGAGAGAGAACTTACAGTCAATGTTCCCATGAGAGGAAAGGAGTGGAAAAACCACTCAAGACAGAAATGAGGAGTAGAAATGAATGGAGAAGAGAATAATACCGCTAGGGACTCATCAATTGGTATCAGTTGAATGTTATTGGTCTGATTATATATGCAGGTGGTTATATTCTTCCAAAGACATTGTTTGAAAGAGAAAACAAAACGGGAAGAGTTTAGTTAAAACGACAAGTTTATCAGAGTAAAGAAAGACAAGAGTAACAAGTGATTCTACGAATATTCTTCTCGAATGAGATAATGAAAGAAGATTGAGACAAGGAACAATGAGATGATCAAGTTCGGCATTCGAATAAAACTCTTGTTTCTTCACTGAAAGAAAGGGAAAGAACTTGGTTGAATCTTGATGGAATTCATGACTAATACATACACACAATAGACTGAATGACACTATACAATGCTTGATCAATAATTGATGGATCCTACCGTAGAAGGACAATGACCATCACTGTGAGGAGTGAGGAGAAGAGAGAGATGGAAGGAGTGGAATCTCTGACGATAGGATTGGGAAGGGTAGTCGTTCCCACTATAGTCGGTTGGGAGCAGCAACACTGTTGGATACAGACTGCATTGGGGGAATAGAGACGGCATGTGATATCTGAAGGGAGAGAGAGGGTCTAAGACAACATTTTTCAACGTATCTTCTTCAGATTTCGAGCAAGTTTTTTTCACACGGGAAGGACAATAACTGTGTCGTTCGCTGACAATGAAAGTATAATCCTACTAGAATTATTTTTTCTCGTTCCATCAGAACTGTGCGAAAAAATAGAGTGAATATTACTGTTTACCTGATCTGGAAAATGATATATAACGAACCATTCTGGCAGCCAACGTTGAGTTTGAATCCTCCATTGGCACAGACGGGATAGTAGTTGCACGCTGGAAGAATTGACTTATTTTTCATTGTGGATCAATGGAAAATATATACTATTCATTTGAGTGACTGATACTACTCTCTCATCTGAGAAGTGAGTGGTTCATCTTCTGTAGTAAATATCATGAATGCATCGACACTTTCAGAAATGGAAAACAAAGTTTCTCAGTACTCACGGACGTCAGAGTAGAAAGGATACCCTTCCACTCCACAAATGTAGTTGGATTGAGAAGAGACAAGAGAAAGAAGACTGGAGAGAAGAATAGGAATCATATCGACTGCCACTAAAAAGGATCCATCCCAATCACCCCCACCCCCCCTCCCCCCTCCTCACTATTCCTTCATTATTTGACCACCTGCATTGGAGACCTCTCTCTCTCTCTCTTTTCTCTTTGTTTTCTCTTTACCAGTGGAAAGATGATTCATCATTTATCCCTGTATCAATACATGTAACAACGAGGAAATGTTTGCACCGAAACAATAATGGATTATCCGTTGAGAAGTAGATCAGAATGGATCTAATTGTTGACTAGAAGAAGTAGATTATTGCACTGAGATTGGAAACCCGTGCCTCAAAGGAGGGAAGAGGTGTTTGGTTGATTGAACTATTGAGATTACCAGAATATAACACATTTTGAATGAAAATGAATGAAAGAAAAGTATTCATAGAAAGGTGGCCTTAGGGTTGCCTGATATGATTTCATCTAGAATGAGTTCTATCTGTGATTGAATTGGAGTAGTTGATGGCTCATCTGCTGACTCTACCACACTACTCATCTCCTTCTCCTTCTCTTCTCTCTTCCTCAATGGTTCTTTCTCTGCTACTATCAACTCCTCAGCCTTCTTCCTACAACGATATCTACAGTACTCCATCAATCGATGACTACCGTACCTCTCCTCCTCCCTCTTAATCTCCTCCAATTTCTCTCTTCGTTCCTTCTCCGTACTTCTCGTCTCTTTCACACTCTTCGATCGTAGTTTCAGTGATTTTCTCAACTTTCGCAATGATCCTCCTCGGTCTTTCTGAGTGGGTTCGTTCCAAGAGAGCTTCTTCCCTTCAATCATTCAATCAATATTCCAATCTATCGTAATCTACCGTACCTCCTGGTAACTGGGATGCAGAGAGACGGTCGTTGTTGTTGTGATGGCTGCAATTGTTGTTGTTCCGGCCCGTTGCGGAGCTCTCCTCGGCTGAAATCAATCGATATCTGCACCGTTACAGTAATCTCGATGGCTACAGTATCTAGCAGGCAATGGAAGGGATAGAGGGAGAATGCATACAATCTGGTTTATAGGAGGGATTGAGGGAGGGCGGGGCAGAAGTGCACATCGTAGAGGTCTCGGCATGAGTTGTGATCTGACTGAAATGGAGAGAGACTGGGGGATGAGAGGGACTCATGCTCTTCGTCTTGCGGGACTGAGGGGAAGGACTACGGTAGTTCAAGGGGAGCGATCGAGGGGACACGAACCTGATAAATCTCATCTGTTGATTGACCAGTCTACCGACGGCCGATTGACGTGTACGCACGTTCTTCTCTGGTTGGAACAACACAATGTACACCTGAGGAAGGGAGGGATTATCGATCGATGGATGACTACGGTATGCAAGGGATTCGGTAGGAAAGGGATACGGTACCTTTGGACCGAAGAAGCACATGAGTGCCACTGTGCCAGACATGGAGATGCACATGGCGAGTGACGTCATCTGGATCTAAAGAGGGAAAGAGACACTTGGAATGGATTGAATTCCCTCACGAAGAAGTTATTCTGAGTGGCGAAGTAGATTGGAACGAAGGCAAGCCAGAGGATGGAAGTAGAGTACATTGTGAATCTAGAAGGAGAGAGATGGAGAGGAAGAAGGGAGGGAAAAGAGGGGTGAATGACCTACCCTATGAGTCTTGTCTCGTTGAAGTTCTCTGGTATCTTTCTCGTCTTGAAGGCGTAGACAGTACAAGCGACGATGAGGAGCATGTTGTATGAGAGAGAGACCATGAGATGAGACGCCGTTGCCTGAATTGAGTTATCCTTTCTTTTCGTCTCTTCGTAGTGTGAAATATAAGAAGAATCTGGTGTTTCAACTGACATTACAGGTGAGAACAGCTTCAATTCTGGTTGGGAATATGATGGTTGTACCAGGGGGAGAAACGATCAACCAGAGGAGAGAACCAATGAATTGCACTGAGACTATCACCAGAGTGATCGCGACCTGGAAGGAGAAGAAAATAGAAAGAGGAAATATTATTTGAATCTTTGAATCATCAAATGTTACTAGAAAAGAGATGTTTCGTCTATCAATATACCAAAATGGATAGAATATTAGCTGACCTGTGCCTTGGGAGTAATGAATCGTGGTCGTTGTGCACTACTGGGAGAGAAAACACGAGCCAATCTGTTGGTCTTCACTATGATTGCAGCATAGATGGCAGACATACAAAGACCTAGAACACAGTTGGTTACTTATTATGATGTGAACCCATCATATCTTGTTCAGTCTCGTCCATGATAATATCACTGACCAATGAGTAATCTCTGTGCAGCACAAGTGGGAATGGTCGGTTTAGTGAGTAGACAGAAGGTGAGGACATAACACAGTCCAATCCCCGTCAACATACAATAGCACAATTCCCTTCCCGATGCCATGATCTACAATCGATTGATGATCTTTGATCGTTCGATTCACTTTCTCACCACTGGAGTGGCAGAATATTTGAGGAAGACGGCAAGTACGAAAGCAGTGGAGAAAAGACCGAGAACGGCGAAAGCAGAGGGGAGAATTGACCAGATAGAAGAGAAGGTGATGAAGTCAGGAGGAATTGTCCGGCAGAAGGAGAGAGATCCATCCGGCACTTGACCAAGAGGACAAATCTCGCATCTAAAAGTAAATTATCGATTGATCCCCCTCATTGACCTACGAAGTGACATTGACAACGATACTGGTGGTGTTGTCGCATGGAATGCATGCCCAGCAGCAGGTCTGGTCCTGTAACGATATGATGGATACTGTAGCTATTAGGATAGTACGATACCTGGTAGGTACGGTAAAATCCTGCAGCACAATTCTGAGAACAGACTGAGAAGGGAAAGTTGTAGGTATTGACTAGTCGAGATCGAGTCTCGTTGAGATTAAGGGAGAGATCATTCCTTTCATATGTACCGATCTGAAAAGAAAGAAAGAATGAAATAAGGGGGTATGGGATCACCTTCATGTAATGTCCTTGTCTTCCTATTTGGAATACGTCGTATCGTCCGATTCCATCTCCATTCTCATCGATTCTTGCCTCTGTAATCTCTTTAATCTCGTCTCTTCCTTTTCCTTCCCTCACCTCCGATGGTCTTATTCCTGTAGTAACTCTGTAGTTCTTTTCCATCGAATGTCTTTGTCTGAAGGGGACACGATGCATACGGAATATCCCCACAATCTTTCTGAATGGAACTGTGGATGATCGATTAGGAGAGTTGCTCATACCCTTATGTATTTGGAGATAGCGTGAGCCATGGCAGAAACTGCATCAAAGACGTAGGGGACATAACTCTCCTGGTTGAATGTTGTGTTCGTCGCAGAGAAACACTCACCGAAGTTTGTGGACTGAAAGAAAGGGATTGGTCATTCGATTCTGAATGGTCTCTGGATGAAAACACTTGGTGAAATGGTTTTGTACAAAGAAGATATCAGTCTTTGGCTCGAGGGATGAAGATTTTTTTAAATGGTAGTTGACTCACCCCATAAGCACCGCAATTGAGGGAATTCCAGTATTCTTCCAGGAATGTATTCGTCGGACCGAGATTGAGGAAGTAGTTATTAAAGCCTCAATTATTTTTTTGACAATCGAATCTTAAAATAATTGAAACCATCGATGGTTCTCTGTTTGGGGGCGATGGTGATAGCCCCTAGAGTGAGTCTCTCCCTTCCATTCACTACTGATGTCTTCTTCCCCCAGGAATCAGAGGCCACGAACCTGTAACGATCCTTTCTTATGATTTTGCCTAATAAATTATTCCTTGATTATTCAACGAAGCCTCACCAGAAATGATCCTTGAGATCGTCCATTCCTCTATCAATCATCATCTCGAGTACACTCAGTAATTGTTTCAGATTGTCCTCATCAACGAACATGACCACTCCCCTCGCCTTTCCCTTCGTCTTCATCTTCGTGATTATCGATCTGATGATAATTCAATCATTTGAATTTTCCCAAATAATCTTCTTCATTTCTCCCATTCCATAATGGAAGCCCAATGCAAAAGATAATGGGTAGTTGAGTGAGTTGAAAGTCATCAGCAGGCTGTTTATGCCTTTCAGCTTGGTCATTTTGGACGAAAAAAGTGCGAATGAGCCTATGAATAGTGGTCGGGAACGGGAGTGAACTGTGGTGACCAAAAAGTAGAAAGGAAGTAAGAGAAGGAAAGGCGTACTCGAATTCCTTGGTAGTGGGTCTCCTTCCAATCTTGTGTACATCTCCATCGATACACACTTTCTCCCTTGCTGCAGCAACTCGGAATGCCTCCATTCCCTAGAAGGAAACAATCATTTTTTACATCAAAGTGTAATTCCCGGAAACGTGGAACTGGGTTCCTAACTTTCCACAACCTAGAGAAAATATTAGGTTTTCTACTGGGAAAGTATTTCCAGAGAACAGGGTGTCGGGAGATGGAGAAGTAATGATGCTGTGTAATCGGTCTGATCTCAACGTGGAGATAATGTGAATGGAGTCTCGCCTTCTCTCCATAACTTCCACTATCAGCAATTGCGTGAACGTAGTTCCACTCCAGTTTCTTCACCTTCAATGATTCATTCTCTTCTCTCTTCCTCTCCTCTCTCCTTCTCTCACCACTTTGGCCATCACAGTTGCCTGTAGATTATCAGGAGGGACAACACGAGAGAAGAGAGAGAAACGGGCCTTCTCACTCAATTCCGATCCAGTGGAAGAGTAGCTGATCATCGATACCTGCCATTCCATCATTCAATCAGTCCAATCTCTCATCCATTCCATCACTCAATCAGTCCAATCTCTCATCTCTTCTTCTCTCAGCTTGCAAATGTTCATTGACTAATGTCTCTTCCTCTCTTCTTTCACAGGGGAAACATAAAACTCTCAAGGTTCCGGCAGCCAAATTAGCCTCGGCACCACTGGTCCTACGATTTTCTATAGAATGAGAAAAAGCGAAGAATGAGTTGTCTCTGATCCTTGTTGATCCTATTTTGACGTCCTCATTTTGGTCTGTCCGATTACTCTGATAATCCCTCTTCTCTCTCTTCTCCTTAGTCTCGATTCTATCCTCTCATTTCTATTCCAGTCTTACCTTTTAGAGGACAAGAGAAGTGTAAACTGAATTAGCTCCTTCCTCTTAATCGTCCCTTCCATTCATCTCTCCGTTCCATCAAACTTCTCTCTTCCTATCACCCTTCTCTCAACAGTATTTACCCCCTTATATACGTGGAAATGAACTGTCTCTTCCCTCCTTAGTTCCGAAAACACCGAAGTTGAAATGTGTTTTGTAATTAGGAGGAGATAGAGAGAGGGGGGGGGAGGGGGCAACTCGGTCCCCTCCATCTACTGGCCATTCACAGTAGAGAGAAGGACCCGTCCCTCCGAATTTATGATGGAATCTATCGTTAAACTAAAGAGAAAAAGAGAGGGCGGAGGCTCATTTCCACTAGATTATCTCATCCCGGAAAGGATTCATTCGTGTTTTCTTCGTCTGCATCTGAGAGGTTCTGCGCCAAATGGAATGACTTCCTCTATTAGTCAGATGGGAGATCAAAGATCACCTTGAATAGTTGTAGCATGGAAGCGACCATGACTGATACTTGAGAGGAGGCTGCTCCGATCACTGCTGCCACTGGTTGGCGACTCGCTTGCACACAATTGGCATCGTTCAATCGAGTCTCAAAGATCAAAGTTCAATCGGCTTCTGAGTGCGAATGGAAGTAATGTCAGTACAGATTCAACGTAAGTTCCGATTATTAGCGACTAATTTCTCCCAGACAGGATAAGTAATACTGATACCTTGACGAATTCGAGTGTCTGCTCTAGAGCGTAGCCATCGACGGAACTGAAAAGAGAATCATCCATTCCCTTCCATTCTCATAATTCAAATGTTTCCCCTCTCTCTTCATCATTTCCACTGACGATATCAATCCCGAATATTGCATCTCTTTCTCTCTCTTTCTCTTTGCTGAGCGAATCCCTCTCTCAGACTTATTTTTGGTGATAGGAAGAGGGAGAGAGGAAGAAGAAGGGAAAAGGAAGAGAAGACATCCCCAGCACTCACAGACAATTAGGCGTATTGAGAGATTGGAGATGGAGGAAGGGACCAGAGGGTGGTCAATCCCAAGTCAAGTCCAAGTCCCTCAAACACCATACTAGTCCTAGTCGACGAAGGTACATGTGACTGGAAACTCTCGGATGGAGACAAAAGGGGAGAAGCCTTAGAAAGAGAGCATCCATGTGGAATGGAAGGAGAAGGAGATGGAGGAGGGGGAGGGGGGGAGGGGGAGGGGCTCTCTCTCTCTCTTTTTTCAGTCTCGAACTCGAATGGCTGAGATGATCATTCTCTCATGATCGAGATCCCTCTCCCCTCTCCCCCCCCCCTCCCTCTCCCCCCTCTCCCTCTCCCTCCCCTTCCCTCCCCCCCTCCCTCTCCCCCACCCCCTCCTCCGACCAGACATCAACAATCACCTTCAACAGGTCTTCCTAATCCTCACCACGTATCTAGAATCTGTGCTCCTAAAGTCGTCTCTTGATTCTCCCTTCTTCGTTTGTTGATTTCCTCCAATGTGAACAGCATAGCAACCATTCTGAACCGTGAAATTAATCACTCGATAATCGTCATTTTTGACCTACCGTTGTACTCCTTGATCAGCCTTGAGAGATCCACATGATCCATTCTTCCCAGCTGCATGGATGGGGAATAATCCACCCAGAATTATCTCTCCCGGAACGAGAACCTGATCATTTATTGGTAAGTTACATTGAATTTTTTTTTCAAAATTATGGGTGCATCTAGGGTGTGCAAGTGATTGGATTACGTGCATATTTGTAGTTTCTATAAATTATGGAGAGAAGCAACTCCTCTTCTCATTCTCATTCATCTCTAATAGGCTCATCTAATAGGGATGATAACCATCGGACTAATGATGGAATGCCTCAGTCTCTCTCTTCTCTCTCTCCTCTCTAATCTCTGCCTTTCACGTATTTTATTTTGTTGATGTTTGGCTTCGAATGAAGGGACAGAAATGGACTACCCGATTATTCCGCCATTTATAGAGAGAGGGAACTCATATTGTTGAATCGAGTCACCATTTTCGGACTCGAGTGTTCCGTTTCTAAAGTGAGAATGAACGGGAATGGTACCTGTTTGACTTGTTGTTGTGATGGAAGGACTGAAGAAAGGAGAAGGATGGAGAGGGATCGGAGAATCATCGTTGGAGATGGAAGGAGATGAACATCTAGAGGAAGAGATTGAATCGATGGATGGAAGTTGGAAGCGAATTAGGAAAGAAGAAGGAGTTGAAAGTGGATGGAGTTGATGCACATTTACATTCGAGATGTGAGAGAAGATGAGGAGAAGGAATAGACACTGGAAGTTGAATGAGAGAGAGGGAGAAGTGTCTTTTGTAGAGAGGGAACGGATGAATGGAGAAGGAACTGTTTGGGGGACGAGAAACGGGAGATTGCCATGCTGAATTATGTGTCAATGGAGAAGGAGAGAACAGCAGAAAGACGATTATAGCATATGGAAGGAAGAAGGAATACTTTGGAAATCATGAAGGAATGAAGGAGGAGATTGGGAGAGAGTGAATAGAGTGAGAACAGCTAGGATGACATTTAGAAATGATGAGATAACATTTGATATGATAACGTCCCGTGAGATTCAAAAATGGAGGGATTTGAACGAAGTGGGATTATGACGATCATCAACATACTAGATTTGTACTCAATATCTAGTCATAGCATCTTTAGAACTTTGTCAAGTGAGGAGGAAAGAGAGAAGGGAAGGGAACGAATGAACGATGATTATAGATTGATGGAAGGTCTTCAGATGAAGGGAAAGGATGAATATAAAACGGAGATATCAGAGAAGAGAAGGGGCTTCACACGTTGAGAGAAAGCATTGATAATGATGACACTTAGTGTGTCGATTGAATATTCCATCTGACTGTGTAGAAGGGAGGCCGTCCCCTCTCCCTCCCCTTCTGAATCCCCATTCGAGAGGGGGAGGAGTCTCCCCCCCCCTCCCCCTCCCCTCCCCCCCCCCCCTTCCCCCCCCTCCCCTTCCTCCCTCCTTCACTGCGACGACTCCATCCACTCTCATTTATTCACAAATTCGAATCTCAACAAGTGTAAAAGAGGTGGAATTATTGCATTGCGCTAGATAGATAGAGAGAACCTTCTCATTCTGAGATGAGAGAGCTTAGATCAACGAGAAGGAAGATATTACTATATTCTAGTAGAGAAAGACACTGGGACTGAGAATATATCACATTGGACTCTGAATCTACAAGTATTCTACAAGTGAGGAGAGAGACTACACTATAGTCATTCTAGAAGACGAAACAGTAGAAGAAAGCGATAAGATAAGCGAGAGTAGCCACAATGAAGATGAGATGATTGAGAGCATGAGAGAAGGGAGCCCATGGGAGAGGAACCTCACTGTCCTTAGACTGAAATAGAATCAGTTAGTGATCATTCACTCTCTACAGTATACCTTCGGGAGTGGGAGTACGGTATGAACCAGTCCGACGATGTTGGATACGGAGTGAGGAGGAGGGATATCAGATGGAGTGGAGGAGAGTCTTTCCAGAATAAGGGAGGAAATGAAGAGAAGAGCTGTCATTACCATGTTGAATCCAGCGAATTTGACTGCAAATAGAGAGAATGGAGTAGATCTTTGAGAGATGAGAAGGAATCTTTCCACTTCCTTCTAATTCTCATTTCTCTCCCATTTGGAAAGTGAATTCGTCAATCGGAGGGATGAAAGCATCACTCAAAGCACATTCGCATGAAGTATCGCCTCTCTCTCTATCTAACCACTTTTAACTGCGCTTCCGAAGCAGATCCCCCCCCTCCCTCTCCCCTCCCTCCCCCTCCCCCTTCCCCTTCTCTTTTTCCTACCCTCTCATCATTCAGAAAGGACTCGATATTCCTCGATGCCATTACATAGACACCACCAGCACAACTCTCCGTCTCCCCCCCCTTCCCCGTCTCCCCTTTCCCTCTCCTCCTCTCTCCTATCCGATATCATAGTGGCGTGTCGTCACGAGAGAAGGGAGTGATACTGTATCCAGTCGTGTTTGATCCCTCCTTTTTATAGTCAGGGGACCTCTCCTCACTGATCTTAGAGGGGATTCATAGGGGGCGGGGGGGGGGGGAGAAGCCATGGTGAGAGTAGAACACTCGTGAGTGTAATCCAGACTATAATTAGTGATGCCTCCATGCCCATTATTATCCCCTTCGTATCTCGTTTTCTACATCGACGATTCCTGACATTAGCATTCCTCCAAACAGGAGCTATTCCTTCCTCTTCATTTCCTGGTTACAAATGGTCACACTTGAGAGTGACCATTTGTCGTTGACAATGTGTCCAAGGGGTGATTATTAGCCTGAATGGACTCACGGATATCAGGAGTGTGAGCAGTGTATGAAGGAAGACGTTGAGAGATGAGAAGAAGAGAAAGGAGTTGACAGACGACGGAGAAGGAGAGAAGGAGGGATTGAGTGCGAGAGAGCTGAAGGATCAAGTGATTAGCAGATTGAGAAGAGAACATAGAATGGAATCTCGAAATACATCTTCCAATTTGAAGAATATCACGTATGAAGATCAACACCGACACTTCGGCCAAGTGTCATAGCTAATTGGAGGTTCGAAGGGGCAGTTTACAAATCTGCGGTGCTTCCCGGAATCTTGAAGAAAAAAGACGATGCGAGAGGGGACTTACTCTAAAGAATACTGCAGAGAGGGTGAACATGGAAGCAAGAAGAGCAGGGAGGAACATCTCAGAGAAGAAATAGACTGAATTGCGACGGAGACCAATGCACATCTCCCCGTTGGTTGATTGAACATCGAAGGGATTGCGACGCCAATCGGAGAGGGAAATGGAGGAGAGAGGAGACTCCTGAAGGGAAAGATGAGATGATGGAGTCTGTGGGTGAATGGGAATCTCACGTTGAGAGTGAGATCATCAACGATCCATCCAGAGACATGAGTACCAGTCAGCTCCTCCCGTTCCTTATTCTTCACCTCAAATGGATTTAAATAATTATGTATGCGTGATTTCCTCATGTCTGATTTGCTCAGATTTCCCCGATATAATTTATTTGGATTAGCACGATCTTTCACGGAAACATTAGAGGAAATGTGGGAGAGTGCAGATTATCGTGATTATTTGTGAATCTCCCTCACTCATCTTCTCTCTTCTCATCACTTCTCTCTCCTCTGACTAACCTCGGGGGCGACTGTGAAATGGACTGAAAATAGCCGCTTGTCGTCGAATTTGTAGCAGATCTGGAGGGAAGAACGTCATTCTCTCCCTTTCTCCTCTTTCACGAGATCCCATTCAACATCTCATTCCTCCTTTCGAAAAAACGCCAACTTTGACACTATCTAGATATCTAATAAGGAGTGTCCATTATCCCTAAGGGGGAAATCCTCGTGACCAATCCTTTGTTCAAATCGGCTCTTCCCTCTCTGTTCCTATTGAGATGTGCTATCTTTGTTCGTTTGGTCCATCCCCACAATCACTGATAATCAATCCAAATCAAGGGGATCATTATTGAGGGGGGGGGGGGGGGTAAAGGGATGAATACTTCCTTCTTTAGATGCTCACCTGCTGATAATCATTCGGATAATCTCCATACTCGAATTGGAAAGGAGAAGTGAAAGTGAAATCGGCCCAGAGGTAAATTTGACCCGTCGAGTTGGCAGCCAACACTTTGGATGTGACTGATCCCCCGCCAGTAGAGGCACTGTAGAAATCAAAGATCAAAATTATGCTTGGGATACGGTATCTCTAAAAGGAAAGAATAGCGAACCCATTGATCTGGATGACCTGGGGTGACCATATCTGGACCCAATAGAAGTTGAGCCAAGAGAGTCCCCATCTGTCTTTGTCCCAAGCGACTCCAGTGTCGTTCCAGGACTAAAATGAGATCTTATTCAAGACAAAGACACGTCATCGAGTAAAATATTATGCTGTGATGTATTTTGTTTGTGAAACGTAGTCAAAACAGATCTGGGGATGAATTGCTCGAGTGTCACTGAGAAAATGTAGACTGACCATGACCATGCGACCGCTCACTTTTGCTGTTTGTCGCTCTTCATTCTAGAAACGGATTAATAATATGGATTAATAATACGGATTAATATGGATGAGATCTTACTGCAATGATGAAAGATGAAAGATCAAACTCACGATATCGACCATATTGAGTCTAACACTCTCGATGTTCACTCTCTTTGTCTGATTGTCATTCGTCTCATTCTTGTAGTTGGAAGCGATGAAAGATCGAAGTTTCCATGCCTTTTCTCCCCCTTGACAAGAACGACAAGACTTGCGACAGTTGGCCATCATCCTTCAATGGGTTCACAATTATATTCCGGATGCCTTATTTTGTTGTCATTCATTCATGTTTTGTATACACCTCCGAGAATGGGATACTCAATGGGGGAGAACATATCCGGAACTATTCATCTATCGCCAGTTCGGATCTGTTTGAATGTAATGGCATCGTCAGCTTTTTCGCGAGGTAATGAAGACCATTCGAGAAGCAGGAGAAATGACTAGAGTGATGTGGATCAGGGATAAATCATCTATCATAATGCCTATTTCTGCAGTTGTTTACTCTACTTTTTTAAAATTAGAATCACTTAGTTTGCGTAGATATGCCGTGACTATATTTGCTTCATATTTGTAGACCATCAATTAGGCTTTTCGTCAGATCAGTAAGAGATTATGGTTTCATTGCCATATTTTCAGAGATTGAATCATGCAGAAGAAGATAATAGAGTCATGGGAATGAATAAAGAGTACCATACCAGACTGCATTGGTAGTGCATTCTCCCTGTGTTGCCCATTCCCCACACTTGGGATCTGCATCCTCGCATCCTTGAACCTCACTAGAAACTGAAAGAAATGATGATGATGATGATGTATGTATCAATTGTCATTCTTGTCATAGTCTAGACAAACAGCCAGGAAACATCCGAATTTGCTTCACCCAAGCCCATATTTTTCGCCGGAGATTGGTCTGCACTTTCGCGAAGAACAAAAACTTACTTTTGACGAATAAACATGTGGATAGTAAAGAGAGTTTGAGTAGAGTAGACATTGAAAGAGGGAGAGAATGAATGGGTGGAGGGAAGATCGGCTAGTTCCCCTGTCCTGTACCCCTCATCCCATCCCCCCCCCCTCTCTCCCTCCCCCCTCTCCCTCCTTTGTCCATCCTAACTTCTGCCATTGAGCCTCCCTTATCTCTTTCTTCTTCCTTTCACTACTTATCCCTACTCTTCCCTCCTGATCTGCCCTCTTCCCCCCTCCCCCGTCCCCCCCCCTCTTCCTCCCCCTCTCCCCTTCCTTTCCCTCTTGACTCGTTCCTCAACAATCACAAGACAGTTCAGTGCAAACCAAACATCAAGAAACCCGAAGGAAGTCAAATAGAGAAAATTCCTAATGAAGGACTGAGAAGTGAACGACAAAACAGAATGGAATTGTTATGAAGAGGCTAAGTCGGTTCCCGTCTCTCTCGTCATTCCTTCTTCTTCCTTCCTTCATTTCTTCACTCCTCGTTGTTTCAAAAGGATTGTCTTCAGTTGAATTCCCAATGAGAAGGTGAGAACCATGACTCCTTCCCTTCCACGACTCATTCTCTTCTTCTTCCTCTTCTTCTTCTTCTTCTTCTCACCAACCTCTTTCTCATCTTTATCAACACTTTCTTCGTTGAATGTTCTCCCCTACTAATTATGATCATTAGGCGTTTGATTGGCTAATAAACATCCTCCCGTTCCTTTCTTCTCCCTCTTCACTTCTTCATTGGGATGAGTTGGGATGGACAGGCTGGGATGGACACTAAACCCGACTCTTGTATTTTGCCTTTCCCTTCTTTCATCTCTTGTCTCTTGACACTCAGCGAGTTTCGAGTGGTGATTGCGTAAATGGAGAGAGAGATTAGAGAGAGGGAAGAGATCCCCCGGATCATTTCATTTAATGGGACAACAACACCAAAACAGCCCTTTTCAGTGTTAGAAATGGGTTGTGGGCGGTCCAGAGAAGATGCTTTCCAGGCAGAGAACTGTGATAGAATGTGGAGAGCAATGAATGGGGTGGGGCAGAGATCAAAGATCAGAGAACCCTTCTTTATTCTAGGATGGAACCGTCGGTAGTGGGAAGATCCGGCATGATTCATGGGCAGTTCTTAGACTGATTGTGGTCTCAACCTACAAAGATTTCAAGAACGAAAGGAAAATTATCCATGATGTCGTGAGTGTGCCGGTTTGTGAACCCTTTTCAACAATGATTGAGGTGAACAACGAACTCGTAGAAATGGCCAAGAAAAGGCGGATCATCATTCTCATTGAGGACTTCAATTCGGTAGGTCATTGATGATAGAGAAGTTTATCGAATGGTTCAGGAGACAAAAGCAAGTGCGGAAGACCCGGAGACACTGTATCTCACTGCTCATTTGATGGATGAGAGCAAAGAGAGGAAGAGGGTATTCTATCTCCATCTTCTGGGGTACGGTAACTGCCTCAACTGAGATAATGAAGGAAGGTGCAGTGAATGTTCTGGCTACATAGTGGGGGATGAATTCGCGGATAGTGACTTCCTCCATCGATATTCGATAGAAAGAGGAATATCCATGAATGAAGCAACTGCCATGATGCTGGATAAGTACCACAGCAATGGTATAATTCCCCCCTTGGGAATGGATGTGACATCTCCCTCTCAGCTATTTTCCTTCGTCGTCACCCTTCTTTCCTACAAGAAATTCCCTTCCACGAAGTCAAATTCGTAGAGGATGAAGTGGGGAGAACGAGAGTCAATTATTTCGCTGATCAAGTGGAGAAAATCGCTGCGGTTTGTATTTATTTAATTTTTTTTTTAATATTTGAAATATTTCTAGAAACTAAATTCCAGGACCAATGTGTGAAGTACTCTTGTAAATCGGAAGGAGTGAACAATCGACATCAGAAACACGTACAATTGACTGCATTGGACGCATTCCAATCTGAAGTCAAGGTATAATCTCTTAATTTTTCATTCAATTCTCTTTTGTTTTCAGAAGTTTCTGATGACTCGAATGGAGAATTGCTTCGAATTCGTGGGTGATGAGGATCTCCGTGATCGATCAGAGGAAATTGTCCATGATTACTATGCCAATAGACACTGCCCTGCCGATTTACTGCCTGAGATCGAGAAGGTTTCACTCAATTTTTTCTATTGACTGTAAATGTTTTCAGGTGAAATCTCTGGCCGATACGACCGAGATAGTGATCGTAATGGGTGACGGGGGATCGGGGAAGACGTCCCTTCTCTACGGTCTATCACAGTACAAATGTGCCCATGTCTCGTGTTCTTCATTCAAGACAAAGGAAGGAATGATAAAGAGAATTCAGATTGAATGCGGTAGAGCGGTAAGATTTTTTGACTGTAGAAACTGTTTAGAACTAGTGATTTTAATTATTTTTATGAGTCAGATTTTAATGACTCATAAAAATTAAAATCTTCTTCTGTGAAGTTCTCAATAGACAGTTCTAATAATGAACCTCCGAGATATCGCTTCTCTTCGCTCGCCAATCAATAATTTTCAGCACATTCCCCACTTCTCAGAGTATCGTCTCTCTCTCCAATCATACGTTGGTCCCAAGATTCTCGTATTGATCGACGATGCAGATGAGGTTTCCCCTTTCCATATCTCTCCATTAATTGATCCTTCCCTTCAGTTAACTCGTGATGAATTGCTCTCGGTCCTCGTTCCATCTCCTTATCTCTCATGGGTCATAGCAGTGAGAAGGAATATCTCCAAATGGATTCAGAAGGCATACTCATCAGTTGTCCTCCATCAAATGCCATCCCTCGATCCACTTGAAGCTAAGGCATACTGGAATACGGTATATGACGAGTACGGTATCGATTGAGGTGATCGTTTCTCAATATCTCGACTTTCACACTGCACTCAGTGATGGAATGGTCGTCCCCGAGGGATATTCTAGGGCTGCTGAGGCTATATTCCCTCCTGCTCAAGATGAGAAGGAGGAAGAGGTTGGAGATGAGAGGGAATTGAGATCAAATGATAGTTGAGGTGTTCTGGAGTCCATCCAAGTGCATGGTAGTAGCATCTCTCGTGAGGAATGGTGCATCTCTCAAGAGAATGGCCACCTTGTCTAAACACGCTGTCACATCGTAAGACAGCAAATGAGTGCGGGGGGGGGGGGGGAATGAACCATCCATTGCAGTCTATTGGAGACGGAGTTGCTGTTGATGGAGACTGATTGCAAGGGACATCTACTCATTGGAACTCTTGCCTTTCTGACAATCTGTCCATTGGGAATGAGAGAGATTGAATTGAGGACTCTATTGGGGACGGAGATGAGAGTACTTCCTACCTCTATCAAGAGGAGACATTCCACACTCAACTTCGGTATCTGGATGATCTTTGACCTTCCTAATCAAACATTTATTCTAGAATACTGCACTGATTCCTATGGGGGGAAGTCAATGGTCTCTGCTCTTCGATGGCGATTCATCGTTTCTCGTCTCTCCCATCTCCTTCTCACTATCGATCCCATCTCCTCCCATCTACAGATTCCATCTTTTGCGAGGAAGACTGTAGCTAAGAGGTACTGTAGGACAAATGATATCGTATCTATCGATCCTCCCCAGGTATTTCACTTCCACTACTACGGTAGAACACTTCCAGAAGAGGATCGGGAAGATGGTAGGGGCAGGTCATTCATTCGTCGTCGATCGATCAATCCTCCGTGATATATCGGTGATCTTAGTTGACTCGTCCCAAGAGTGCTGCCACTAGAATGATGCATTCTCTGAGAAATACTGAGAAGAGAAGATCAATCAGGCGTGTATCTCTTTCCCTCGTAGATCTCTCTTTCCCTTGTGATACTCTAGTAACGGTGTATAAAGTGCCTCTTCACCCTTAATTCACTCGCAAGTTCGTCTCTACTCACAAGGAGTCTCTCAAGTGCTCAGAAGTGACCGATACTTGTTCGGTCTCTCTCAATTGTCTCCTTTCTCGCTTGTGTAGAGACACCAATCTTATTTCCGGCCCTTCTTTTCAAGTGAGAGGAAAGTCGACTGCCCTCGTGAGAGTCTCCTTCTCATTCCATTTCACACTACTAATCCCTCCTCGATGCAGATGCCCAATTAGCCATCTCTTTTGACATTTGATCCGCCATGTTTTCTCATCATTATTTTCATTCCATGCGCAGATGAAGACGGCGAATGAAATAGTATTACTATACAATTAGAAGAATAAATACGAAGCCGAAAAATATTTAAATACAATTTAATTGTTCGGTTATTTACTGTAGCTTTGAATTACTGTATGGAAAAAAGTGTAAGGCTGACACTTCAATCAATACATTACGTTTTTCTTTTCTATTCTTGAAGCTCTTTTTCATTCATTGTCCCATCTCGTTTGATGCTTATCTTATCCTTTTTCACCTTCACACTTGATTGTCAGTTCCGTCGGTTGGCGACAAAATCCGATCGAGCTACGAACCTTCGTGAGTCCTCTTCTTATCTCTCTTCTAAATTCACAATTTACGGTCCCTTTTACTACCTTTCTGCCCCTTGAACTTGCTCTCTGTCGCGCAATGGACGATTGGGCATTGCATTCGCGCAATTACTCCTCACGTCAGAGTGAAATCCGATCCACAACAAGGAGAGGTGGTAGGCTCACTTCTCTCCTTTGCATGCGCAATTGACTCGAGATCTACTCGAAATGTCTCTTTTCTCTCCCCTTTATCTATCGCCTGAATCAGCTGAATGTTGTATCTCTCGTCTTTCTTTCACGCTCTTAATCTCTCACTTACACGCCTCATCTATTTTCACTTCTTTCCATCTCTTTTTTCTCTCTTTAATTTCGTCCGACGTGTTTTCTTTACCATCCCCTCTCAAGTCTACTTCATTTCGTGTTCGTATTCTTCTTCTTTCTCTAATCTCCTCCAGTTCTCGTACTTTCCTCTCCCTTCATGACTCCATACCTCCCATTGTTTCACCGCATCTCTCCTTTGTGTTCAAAGCGACTGCACTTGCGCAGTCCAGGAAACCCCTTTGACCCTCATTCACCTGACCACTCATCGCTACATCCTCCATGCATTTTGTACTAGGAATCGAGGAGGGTGCGCGGACATCCCGGGTCTATTTCTCCCTTCTAAATAACTGACAGAGATTGAGTCATCCAGATGGTCCGTCTACCTGTTTCATGCATCTCTGATGCGCCACTTAATGGTATTCTTGACTGACCTATCCCTTCCTGACAGCGTATCTCCTCTTGATATCCTTTGGGGATCGTGCTCTTCTCTCGATTAATGGGGCAGGTGTTCTCTTCTCTCAGAGGCGTTCATTGTCTCTGCGTGAAACGAGAAGCCCCAATTATGCATAGTGGATGGAGAGGCGGGAGAGCAGACCGGACAAGCATATTTAGTGTGTTATTCAACACCCTCTCTACTAGGATAATATGAGGACGGACTAATCTCCGTCCATTTAGTACCTTCTGGACACAATAAGGACAGCCTGGGGTCAGAGAGGGAAGGAGTCAGGGCTTTTCCCTCTCTTCGTACCTCTATGAGTTGAAGAGAGTCGCCTCTTCATCTAGATGCCACCCCATTCACACTTGCAATGCATGACAAAAGTCTCCCCTTCATCATCCATCGCCCACTTTGGCCACCCCATAACTCGAGTCCATTTTGGTTGTTTTCTCATCCATTCAGTCTCTTCTCTCTATAGCTCCGATCGTATACTGCTATAGTCGGGGGGGAGGGGGGTGTCGTCCCTACAGATGAAAGTAGTCGTGTATTCTACAACCTCCCCGCTAAGCAGATGCAAATGGGAGGAGTTTTCGGGAGTCGAGAAGGAAGACGAAGAAGGAGGGATAAGGAGGAATTTGGAGTGTGAAACAATCCTTCCCTTGGCCACTTCGCTCTCTCTCTCTGGTAAAATTGATAATATTGCAGAAGATAGGAAGAAGTGGTCGGTATTCGTGAGTAATCTGGACTTCCGATCGACTGAGGAACAAATCAGAGAGGTCATTGCTTATGTGTCTGTATTATGTGAGAGTTGATTATCTCTCTCTCTCTCTCTCTCTCTCTCTCTCTCTCTCTCTCTCTCTCTCTCTCTCTCTTTCTCTCTCTCTTCTCTCTCTCTCTCTCTCTCTCTCTCTCTCCTCTCTCTCTCTCTCCCTTCTCTCCTTCGACAACTAATCGAGTCTCTCTAATAAACTCAATCTCCGCTCCTCCCTCTCCTTACTCGTCTTCCTTTTTTCTCAAGAAGTTGCGTACTAGATGAGATTAAGAGGAGACTCTTGTGTCTCTTCGTGGTTCGGTTCAGCTGTTTCTTCTGTCCCTCTCTTGAATGGCATCACTTGATGGAGTATCCCCATCATTTCTCACTCCTCTCTTTATCTCCTTCTCCTTCTTCCCTCGCTGTTCCATACTCAGATTCGTTCTCGAGGGAGCGATAAGAAGGTGACTGACTTCACTTTCCTCTCACTTTGCCCCTCCAGTCCCCCCCCCTCCCCCCTCCCCCCCACTCCTCCCCTTCCCGTCCTTCCACTAGACTCTTTTATCCGTACGGCGTAAATCGTCTGTACTTCACACCGGGTCCACTGTCCACATTGTCTTCTCTCTATCTCTTCTCACTTCTCCTTCTCCACCCTATCATTTAGCTCCTCCTCCCTTCTCTGGATGGATACCCACCTCTATCCTTCCTCTAACCATCACCTCTTCCTCTCTGGTTCGATCTCCCATGAAATTCGAGGTGGCACCTTGATTGGGACCATTCTCTCTATCCCCCCCCTCCCCCCTCCCCCTCTCTTCTCTCTTTCAATGATGGACTCAATTCTCCAGCTGATTCGACCTGCTAGACAGACGAATCAGTCGGAACTTCTTTTACTATTTAAGAGAAGGGACGGGAAGTGTCAC
>BTSX01000004.1:26661643-26682641 GCA_036245825.1 Pristionchus entomophagus
GTGATGAGTCGTCAACACATAAAATGTGGAAAATGTCGAGCAGAACACGCCTGGGCAATCGGCGTATCGATATTTTAATCGTTATTTTTGTAAATCGATTTAAATGAATAAATTTTTATATAATTCAGTACCCATCGAAATTATGATGTTTTCTAATAAAACTCGTCGAGACGAGTCGAATGATATGCTGAACGTATAGTCTACCGGGGTGCGGAACTGAGATAATAGCATTCTTAGTTTTTCCCGGATCCCCGTTTTCGCGCGCTTTCTCGCTGCGAGAGAGGGCGCTTTGATCTACCGCTCGCGTACCCTTCCCAAACGATTCCCCCATGTCTGCAATGGTTCAGGGTCGTTGTGTGGTTCTTCAGAAATATGTATCTCGAAGTTATCATTATTAACAACAAATCAATAATATGGGCAAATAAACTCATGATTGGAAAATAACGAAATCTAGTTCGAAATATGAAATCCAGTTCGAAAAACAACAAAATGATCTACTTTCGGTAAATTGAATCCTTTTCTTCGTTGATGACTTTCTCAATTAAATCATCTTCGTGCAGATTCTCCATCTCCTCATCTACATTTCTCTTCTTCTCCCTCTCTCACATTTTCGAACACATCGTCCTCAAATTCGGATTGATCCGATTCCTGAACCACGGACCGCTTTCTCGTATCTCCTTTTGCTGATCGAACACTCGACTTTCTGGTACTCTTCTTGGTCGTCTACGATCCAGACTTCGAAGAGGTTGCGACCTTGGCAGCCTTCACGCCCGTCGGACCTCAAATCAGCGCACTTCGATAGTAATCGCAGGCCTTAATCCTACCTTCCACTCTAGCCTTCTCCTGGCGAGAGAATAGTCCTGTCATCTGCTTTTCTGACCTAGCCTGTGCATATTTAAGCAGGTATCGACAACCAGAGGGATCTGATGGATCCTTCGCATCTTCCAGCATCTGTCTCATGAATCGACCATTGGCTCTTCTGTTCAATGCCTTTTGCGAATGGAAGTACTCTTCTGCCTTCTCTCTCGCCACATCGTCCAATCTAAAAAATGCTTGTGTGCTGACTTGGGGGGGGGGGGGGCATCCTTTGCTATAACCTGAAATGAGTTGTTTTTAAAATCATTCGGCTACGCATCAATTTGTTGAATTTCTTCACTGCATCATCAGTCATCGACTCCTTCTTGACTTTGAATCGATGATCTCCACTGATCTCACGCTCGATCAGCCATCGAGTACTGAAGAATTCTCTTGTGCATCCAGGAGTTGAACAATAGAACATGTACAGAGAAAAAAATAGTGAAGTGCAAAAATTATTTTAATAGACACTCACGGATCGGTAGATCTCTTCGTCTTCTTCCTCTACCACTTTCTTCTCATTTTCGTTGGAATCGAGAGAACACCAGAAGGGCCCATTAAGACCTCCCTCATCGTCCACCTTCAGAGTGGAAGTCAATTGGTGAACGAGCTTGTCCTTCTTCGTAATTTTGCTTTGTTCAATTCCATGCTGACAACGGGTACGAACTCCGGAGTTCTGAAGAAACTGATCTCAATAGATTGCAAAAATAGTTCCCAGGAAAATATACCTCAAAGTCGAAGCTGAAAAATTGTGTGATTCCAGGAAAGAGATTCGTAGGCTTCGTGGACTTCTTAGACAAGTTATTAATAATTGTTATTAATAATGATAACTTCGAGATACATATTTCTGAAAAACCACACAACCACCCTGAACCATTGCAGACATGGGGGAATCGTTTGGGAAGGGTAGGCGAGCGGTAGATCAAAGCGCCCTCTCTTGCAGCGAGAAAGCGCTCGAAAACAGGGATCCGGGAAAAACTAAGAATGCGATTATCTCAGTTCCGCACCCCGGTAGACTATACGTTCAGCATATCATTCGACTCGTCTCGACGAGTTTTATTAGAAAACATCATAATTTCGATGGGTACTGAATTATATAAAAATTTATTCATTTAAATCGATTTACAAAAATAATAATTAAAATATCGATACGCCGATTGCCCAGGCGTGTTCTCCTCGACATTTTCCACATTTTATGTGTTGACGACTCATCAGCAAAATCACTCTGCGAGAAAATGCGTCTGAAAATAGCAATTTTCTGCTCCTCAGAAGTTTGACGACGTCCCTCGTCGTTGAAATCGATAATTTGGGACAAAGCTCTAAGCTATCTTGTGAGGGACCCTAAGGACTGTCAAAAAATGGGCTCAGCCCATTTTCGAGTTTTGCAATGTGCCAACGTTTATTAGAACCTTAGGCGACACGCGTGTTATATTCTACACCGATCCTGTTCAATTTTGCACAGGACGCTAAAGTGTAGTTTCGAGGCAGAGATCCGTTCTTTTTCCTTGTCTCTGCTCTTCTTTCCATGTCTACACATCATCTGAATAAACGGGATATGATATACAAGTTGGAGGAAGGATCAATCAACTCAATCCATTCATCTTCTCATTTTCCATTCTCTTTCTTTTCTCATTAATTCCTCATTTCAGAATGTTCCGTGAGTGTCTCGTCCTCACTATTTTCCTTGCGGGTTCGTCAATCTCCCTTCTATCATTATCTCTTCCCTCCCTTCCCTCCCTTCCCCCCCCCCTCTCCCCCCTCCCCCTCACCCTCTCTTCTCCAATCAATATTCTCCCTTCAGTCGCATCTTCTCAGTGCAAGGGAGAAATTCCAACATCTGAGAGAAATGATTTTCTGGATGCTCACAATACTCTAAGAAGCACCATTTCTGCCGGAAAGTTTGTCGCCAATGGAAAGCAAATGCCTGCAGACTCCAATTGCAAATATGGTGGGGTACGGTAGATAAGAGACTGAGAGAGATCAAAGATCATTCCAGACGTGGGATTGTGATATTGAGAAGAGTGCTCAGAAAGTGTCTGATACTTGTATATTTGCCCATTCCAAGAACAGAACAAATCTGGGAGAGGATATCTACACTATGTGGTCTTCCTACAAGGTATGACCTACCAAGGGAATGATCTATCCCTTTATCGATCGATATTGAGATGGCATTCAATGGAATGGCAAAGAAGGCATGAAATTCGTGGTCGGTTGAGTTCCAAAAGTTCGGATGGGCCGATATCAAATTGACTCCCGCTGTCTTCTCTTCTGGAATTGGGCATGCAACTCAGGTTAGAGAAAAAGTCAATCAATAGATAATTCAGATGGCTTGGGCTCGATCCACTAAACTCGGATGTGGAATGTCATTGTGTCAGAATGAACAGAAAGTTATCATTGCTTGTCAATACAGAGATGCGTATGTGAAATAAGAATAAGATCACAATTTTTTTTAGCTCACATTTTCAGTGGAAACTTCATCAACTCCAACGTCTACGATCCCAAGTAATCTGATTTTCGCATTTCCCTTCGACTGTTTCAATCGATAAATCATCTGGTGTATTTCTCAAAAAAAATCTACCAGAGCTTGTCTTTCATTTCATTTTTTCCCCGGAGATTGAACAGATAGATGAATTAGAGAAGGGGACATTGTACTGAAATGGGGAATGGATAAAGGAGAAGGAGAGTGGTGGAATGGAGAAAAAAGGTTCCACGTGAATCTTACACCAGCTATTCTATAGTACCTGCCAATTTCTCTATTCTCGTATGCTCGAGTCTATTTGGTCTCGTTTCCATGGTAAACTTTCTCATTTTTCATATCTTCCTCTCCCGATGAATATCCTCATCCTACTTCAAATTGTAACTTGTATTGTCTACTATTGTGAGTGGAAGAAAAATCCTCGTCGGAGAAGGGAAATTCGTCGATTATTGGTGGATTCTTGTCATATATCTCAACTAATCTGTCAATTCAGATTGCTTCTCAAGTCATAACCATCGTTATGCATGCAATTAAAGTTGTTCTGCTGAACTATGAAGCTACTCAGATACAAGCAAAACTGAAATGATAAAGATCTTGTCTCTTCTCGAATATACTCTTGTTGTGCCCTTTGTTTCTGTGTGTCTGAATGGTCTGGATGTGTGGGTTGGCTCCTTTTTCTTTCTATTGTCTCCCTTCTCTATTCCCTCATCTGATCACTTCCCTCTTCTCTTCTCAGTCATGGGAGTCTTCGGAAAGGGTCTTGTTTATCTGCTACAGGTATTCTATTTGAAAAGATGTTTTATAAATATTATATAATAATCGCAGGATTTTTCATCGTGGACAACCACTCATGGCATTCCTCACATTGGAATGTCCTCCAGTATCATTCTTCGAGTCTTCTGGGTATTCTCCTTCCTTCCCACTCCATTCCCCTTTCTCTCAGATTCTTGTCGTCTGTGCTTGTCTCACTGGATTCTTCGTCCAGATTCGTGGCCTCATTACTAAATATCTCTCATTTCAAGTCAATACACAGACCAATGTTAGTATATTCCTTCAGTCTATTCATTTCGTCTTTCCAATCCTCCTACTCAATCCTACTTCTTTCGCCGTGTTTTTCTAGGAATGGGGGCTAATGAGTGGATTCCTCAATGGTCATTCCAGTTGGAATTCACAGCCCGTCCATTCCTCGTGGTGACCCTCTGTCATCTCAATCCATGGAAGAAGGAGGCTCTAGCCAATGCCAGTCCATACTTCAGCGATTTGGTAGGTCAAAGATGTATATTAGTGAAAATTATTCATATAGATGTCCGCCTACTCGGTCTCCTCTGCTAATTCTCTCTTCGGATTCTCCTCATCAAGGAATGGAGCGAGACAAGCGGTTAGATGATAGAGAGAGAAGAGAGCTGAGATACAATTGAAGAGAGCTATCCAATTGACGACAATGGGGACAGGATATCTGATGGGAGTGGAGGAGGGAAGTACTTTCATTGGAACAGTATTATGTGAGAAGGAAAGATATCACAATGATCGAATGAAGAGATTGAAGGAAGACCCCGCATATTCGTACGATGTTCTTGTTATTTCGTGCACATACAACGCGGCCACTTGTAATTCAAGGTGAGTGAGAAGTATCTGATAGCGGGTTTATTCTAATCTATGACTGACTCTTCTTTCTTCCGTTTGAGTGATATCTTCTCTGTGATGGATCCAAACTATGGTCGTTGTATTCAATTCAATAGCAATGAGGAACAAGGGAGTTCGAGGGCGGGGCCACTTTATGGACTCACCATGACCATTAGAACTGATCAGGTACACTCTACTATCAATAAGTTTGCTACCATGAAATCGGAGAGCAATGAGAAACGAAAAAGTCCAAATTCAGTCTTTATATATCCCTTGGACTGATTCTTCTGGAATGGTTGTTGCCATCCACAATAAGTCTGATCTTCCATATCCCGATGTCAATGGATTATATGCCCCTCCTGGTGTGGCTTCTTCCTTTGGCATCAAATATATTGACACTACGAGGTTATTTTCCTTTCGAGCTATCGAAGGATAATCCATTTCAGACAATCCGCTCCATATGGAGACTGCTCGACCGAAGGGAAAGTGAAGATGACCAACTTTGATGGAGAATATCAGGTTACATTTTGAGAAGATCATGTCATCGTGTTTCTACCAGGCCGAAGCGTGTTTCCGTTCATGCACTCAGGATGAAATAATGAAGCAGTGCGGATGTTATTATGCGGGGTTTGGTCCATTGGAAAGAGGGAGAGAGATGGATGATCAATCCCAGACTAGAGTATCTCCAAGGAGACAAAACGGACGATTGCTTCGTTGGGGTGGCCAACCAGAGTGATTATGAAGAGATCACTATCAATTGTGAGTTGAATCTCTCCCTACTCAGTCTATCTGACGAGAGAGAGAGAAGGAAGATTCCAGTGGATTGCATCAATGGAGTACTCTCTGGATCGGGGGGGGTTTCAATGTTCTCTCTTCCTGTGACTGCCCCCAACCCTGCCAGTGAGACTTCTCTCCCTCTCCCTTTTCCTCACTCTTTCCCTCTAGGACTCAAGTGTACGCTGCAACAATCTCCACAGCCAATTGGCCGTCTCCCTTTTACGCGGTATGGACTAGTGATGATGCAATGGAGAATGGGATTTATTCAGCCGAATGAGTGTACTGTCAAGAGTCAGACGGGACAACCTTGGATGAATGCACAGACGGGGGCCAATTCGCAGTCAGAAGTTAATGGAACGAATAGTGTCCCAAATATTCCAAATTCGGCCGAATGAGAAGTGATCAAGAACATGTCAACATAATACAATTATTTCTCGAGAAACTTATTACTTATTGCACTAATTTGAAAAATATATTTATATTTAAAATTATTTATTAAGTATATAATGCATTAACTATTAAATATATAAATTTAATTTGATCGTATCACGGCTAAGAAAAAGTTGACCCACCGAACCAAAGCAAATTCTGCCGCGTGCGGTGCGGCGCGCAATTTGAAATTATTGTGGGCGGGGCTTACTTCGCGCTTCAAATGCTACTTGTTTATTGATTTGT
This sequence comes from Pristionchus entomophagus, assembly GCA_036245825.1. Classification (NCBI taxonomy): domain Eukaryota; kingdom Metazoa; phylum Nematoda; class Chromadorea; order Rhabditida; family Neodiplogasteridae; genus Pristionchus; species Pristionchus entomophagus. The sequence continues at coordinate 26,668,050 of BTSX01000004.1, forward strand.
GATAAAACTATGAAAAAATGAAAGACCTCACGGAACACTATGGTGACCTTTCCTTTTCGTCTATATGTGCCTCTAGTCAATGGTTTCACTTTGCGCGAACCACTCTCTTTGCCGAACTTTCCATGTACCGGGCATTTTCTTGAAAAGTAGGGTTTCGCGACGTCTAGCACATGTTAACTCTTATGTGAAATGTCCTTAGGCGTCCGCCAATGTGCTGTTTTTGCTTGAGAACATTCTCCACCCAACGGTCATGTCTCTCTATCTTCTAACATCGAAACAAGTTTGTAAACAGCGTTTTAAATTTTACGACTGAACATGTTTGATTTGTGGCTTTTCTCTAATAACGACGTGTACTATGGGGAAGAACGATGGGTTTTCTCTATGAACGACGTGTACTACGAGTTTTTGATTCCCTGTCATTACCAAGACCTTCCTTTATCTAGTTCGCAAATGCACGGTTTTCGTTCGAAACTCCGCATCAGCCTGATTTGATAGTCTATAATTCTGTTCTGCTTGTATGTACTTTCTATTGTTTTATCTCCTACTTTCAGTCAATGCTTCGCTACCAATGCGGCAGGAGAGAGAGGAAGGATAAACGCGTCAGTTCCCATTTATTCGATTATGTGATTTATCCGTACGAAGTGAGTTTCAGTTGTCAACGATTCGTGCGAGATTTTCCTCTTTGGGATCTAAGAAGAAGAAGAGACTCAAATGGGAATCTACTTCCATTGTATGTTCACCTTTTTTATTGGATAAGATATTAGTTTTCAGTCTCTTCCTGAATCAATGGCCGACTTCCTGGATGGTACCGTTTCCCCCATCTCTAGCGACAGTTCCAACTTCGTGAGTTCCGACCCCATCTATTGACTGTAAAGGTTATGAACAGATCCGTATTCTGATCGGTTCGTCCCTCTCCATACGTCAGTCTGAATCGGATACACTATGGAGATGGAATCTCACTCGATCATCCCCACAACAGGCAAGTATCTTCCCTTCCCATCTATTCTTCTTTTATTCGAAAATATGGACCCCTGCCTTGCAGAAATACAGTTTGTATGCTTATTTAATGATCCCCTTTCCAGATCTTGTCTATTCTGTCAAACTCAGAATCGGATCGCACCAGATATCTACCAATCCATCCCACTTCCTTCATGCCCATACTCACCGAGTATGTTCCTCTCTCTCCTCACTACTACAGTCTCTTCTAATAAATATGGTCTAGGCTTGATCTGGTTGAGTTTTCTTCTCTGTCGACCTCAGTCTCAAACTATCTGACCAAGTATATGGCAATGGAACGAAGTGGAAAGAAAGATCTACTCGTTTTCCTTCATGTTGAGGCGGCAACCAAATTACTGCAGAAGGCTGCTGCTGCCAAAGGTTATCCCTCTCCCCCCCCCCTTCCTCCCTCCCCTCCCCTCTGATTATTCATCGTAGATTCTGACGACCTTCTCCTCGTGTCTCGTTGTCTACAGGGAGCAATAATTCTGGGAAGTCTTCTCACAACGAGACTTGATCAGGTATTTACATCAATTAGTTTATGATTGACTCTCTCAGATGCTTCTCTCAATGGCCTTCTCTCTATGGACATTCCTTCAAATCGGACACTCTCAGGTATATTGATTAGGATCCATTGTGCTATGGTTGATGTACTTGTAGATTCACGATGTGGGATTGGAGAAGGAACGCATTTGGAGTGTTATCAATGGGTATCCCCATTCTATTCGTCTTGTGGTCTTAGTTGCATATTAGGATTCTTCGAATGAAGATATATGGGTAGTTTTAGTCTGTCGATGGAATGTACCAGTTTCCCTTCTGGATTTTCTCAACTTATTGATTTCCTTGATTTCTCGATAACAATGAAGATGAGGAAGGAACACAAAGAAGAAGTGAGCATATCTTATTTCTTGTGACTCACTCATTCTCCATTCATTCATTAATTCATATCAATTAAGCTAAGAGGTACTCTACGTCGTATTCTCATCTCCCGCACTGAAGATTTACCAAGAAGGAATGATGAGGAACGAGAGATAGTGAGAGAGAAGGATGATGAGAGAGTGGAAGAAGAAGAGGTATGGTAGAATGGAAGAGAAGAGATGGGATGGGATGGGATGGGATGGATGGTCGTGAATGTAGATATTACAGATGCCTCGAAGAATGTGTGAAATGGTAGAGAGAGGAATCCAGACTGGAAATATTGAGAGAAGGGACAATGAGATGGAGAAGGAAGAGAAGGAAGTGGAAAGAAGATTGACTGCGATAGTGAGTGATGTAGTGAGGAAGGAGGAAGAGAAGGAGAAGGAGGGAGAGGTGAGCATGTCATTGAAGAGAGAGAGAGAGAGAGACTCAATTGTATTTGAGATGATAAAGCGATGGTCAATTGGTACACAGACCCCCGATGGATGGAATGGTGTCATGGTTCGTTCCCTTTTCATTCTCATTCATTCTATCATTCCTTCCTTCAGCTTCATTCTCCTACTTCTTATCCATCATGGGCAATATCAATGAATAATAAGGTGAGACTACTCGTCTATCTCCTCCTAATCAGTTGTATACTTTATCACTCGTATCATTCTCTTCTCTCTTCTCACTTAGTATCGCCGCCCTCTCCATCAATTCGCCTATGAACTCAATGAATCCATCTATGAGAATGATGAGAATGAAAAAGAAGATGCGAAAGCAGAAAGGAAGAGTATCAAGAGGGGATTATGCAGAACTCCCAGTTTGAAGGTCAGTTCCATGCTTTAAGATAAGATAATATTATCCAGGAAAGAGAGATATACGACGTCATATGATTTTTGGTGGTAGATATTAAGAAATAACTTCAGGAATCGATAATGCCAGAAAGAGTGCTTCGGAGTGCGAATAAAGTGAAAAGTGAAGAGGGAGAAATAAATGGAAGAAGAGGAACAAAGGAAAATAAGAAGAAGGAAAAGAAAGAGAAGAAAGAAAGCGATAAAGAGGAGACGAATGAGGCGATGGATTATGAGAGAGATGTACTGAAGATGGATTTAAGACGACATCTCGCTAATTTGAGACCACCCCCCGGACACGTTGATCTAGTAATGAGAATCAGAAGGCCATGCTGGGGTGCTGGAAGGGTCTTGGTGCCATAGTGCAGAAACCATGACTTATTTGTTGTTACAGCCGTGGCACAGGGAAAAACATGATTTTCAAGGTAAAATAGTCGAAAAATCAAATTTTCGCAACCGATCGAGATAGACCCAATTTCTTTTTTTGCGTTAATTTAGGGGTGCCCTGGGGGTCTGAAATAACTGCTCTGATCGATTACTGCTCGTTGCGAAATTAACTTTTTTGACATAATGTTTCGATTTGTTCGACAAAGTTGCCGATTTTCGCCAAAACGACCAGTGACGACTATATACGTTTTGTAGCCCGTGCAATTCTACATCGAAAAATCTAAAGAGGAATTCAGCGATCAATGATAAATTTGTCATTTATCCGATTAACTCTAAAAAATGTTCGATTTCGACCGTTTTTCGAGCATAACCTGTTTCTTTCATGATCTGATGAGCTCTAACATCCAAATTCGAATTCTACACAACAAGTTACGTCAGAATAAAATATGATCAGATTTCTTCGAGATGCAAATTTTTCAACTTTTATCATGACCCCGGGGTCATGGTCATTTTTTGGCCAAAAAGTCAAAATTTCAGAACATTCTGACTATAGGTGTTTCCGACGTATTTTTATCCGTAGAAATCGAATTTTCACACTAGAGCTCACCAAAATGCAAAAGAAAAATGTTATGTTCTATAACTAAAAAATATCAAGTTTTTTGAGTGTAACTTTTTTCTTTTGAATTTTGGTGAGTTCTAGTATGAAAATTCGATTTCTACGGATAAAAATACGTCGGAAACACCTATAGTCAGAATGTTCTGAAATTTCGACTTTTTGCCCAAAAAATGACCATGACCCCGGGGTCATGATAAAAGTTGAAAAATTTGCATCTCGAAGAAATCTGATCATATTTTATTCTGACGTAACTTTTTGTGTAGAATTCGAATTTGGAGGTTAGAGCTCATCAGATCATGAAAGAAACAGGTTATGCTCGAAAAACGGTCGAAATCGAACATTTTTTGGAGTTAATCGGATAAATGACAAATTTATCATTGATCGCTGAATCCCTCTTTAGATTTTTCGATGTAGAATTGCACGGGCTACAAAACGTATATAGTCGTCACTGGTCGTTTTGGCGAAAATCGGCAACTTGGTCGAACAAATCGAAACATGATGTCAAAAAAGTTAATTTCGCAACGAGCAGTAATCGATCAGAGCAGTTATTACAGACCCCCAGGACACCACTAAATTAACGCAGAAAAGAAATTGGGTCTATCTCGATCGGTTGCGAAAATTTGATTTTTCGACTATTTTACCTTGAAAATCATGTTTCTCCCTGTGCCACGGCTGTAACAACAAATAAGTCATGGTTTCTGCACTATGGCACCAAGACCCTTCCATCACCCCAGCATGGGCTTCTGATTCTCATTGCTAGCTCAACGTGTCCGGGCAGGGGCCAGAATGCTTGCAAATTACCGAGATGCCGTCTTAAATGAGGTGAGCTAATAGATTCATTTGAATGATATTTGTCAATATCTCTATCGAGTACAGTATTATCGAGTAAAGAGTAGACAATAAACACACTCAGGTAACACATTTTCAAGCCCCATCGATCCATTCAGTGAGTTAGACTACTTGAATATACCTGGGAAGGAGAGATAGATAGAAGAAAAATGGAATTGCAGAGTCGTACCCCTCTGAATGGAGTCCATTCCATCTCGACTCCTCTTCATTCTTCTCCGTGGCTCATACCTTCTTCCCCCATACGAGGAATGTCTCCAGATGGAATAATGGGAGGAATATCTCCAGTCAAAAGTGAATCCAGTCAACCACCTATACTAGAGAAAGAAGATACGGAGGAAGAGAGATTAGAGACTGTGGATAGAGAGGAGGATGATGAAGAAATGAAGGAAGAGAATGACAAGATGAAGGGATGGAAGAGAGATATAAGTGGAAAGAAGAAGACTAGAGTGAGTTAGTGGATTGAATCGAGCGAGAGATGTATAATATGATAATGGGCCTGAGAGTCATTCATCATCTTCCCACACTTTTCTCATTTCAGCTGTTAATATATTCCATTTAGGAATCTCGTGGAATATCTCTGGGATCATCATCCAATCAATCGGATGAACAGGCCATACCGAAGGTGTGTCATTTTAGAACTCTGAAATTTACCTTAATATTAACCTAAGATACTTAATGACCAGCCTAAAGTTCTTGAGGAGCTTCCTTAAGTCAAACTATAGAACTTAGGACCAGTGCTAAGGTTAAGGCAACATTTTCCAGTTCTAAAATGACAGTTCTAAGATGATACACCCTCGGTCACACCATTAATGTACGCCCTCATTACGCTTTTCCCAATGCTTTTCCATTTCATTTATGTAAAACGTCGTTTTTCGATGTATAATGGAAGATTGATCAATCTGTGCATTTCAGCCTTGCACAAGTTCTCGAAAACGGAAAATCGTGAAGGATTCTGACGATGATGATGATAACAAGAAGGTAAATTTCAATTTATATTATATTTAATTGGAAGGGGACTCATGAGAATGAACTGATGCCTTATACCACCCCTATTCCACTGAGAATCTCAGTGGAATAGGGGTCTGAGAATGAATGTGTTGTCTTCCTCTCAGTTATCTCTAGAATCTCTTGAATGATCTACTTAAGGATATTCCAATGCCGAAACGGAAAAGAGGAAGACCCCCTAAGTCAATCACCACTTCTGGAAATGTAAGTGATACTATATCGAAGTGAATATTGGTCGATAAATGATGATATTGAGAATATACTGGGGATTATTCGTCAGTTGAGGAAGAAGACTGAAGAAGAATGGAATCGAGAGATGGAGATAACAAGTGAAAATAGACCTACCAGAGAGAAGAAACCAATTAAGGTGAGAGATTACTGTAGAGAAGGAAATGTAGAGAGGAGATTATTGATTGATCCATTCCAGTTGTATGATCCAACCCCTCGTACACCTAAGAAGAGAAGTAGATCAAAGAGAAGAACATACTCTGAATCACAATCAATCTCATTGGTATACGATGAACAGACGAAGGAAGAATCAGATTTAGTTGAGGTGTGGTATTGTATGATCATTGTAGTCAAAGAGATTAGTGAAGGAAGATAAATAATCAATTTGTAGATTAATTCATCGGAAGGAGAAGTGGATATGGCAGGAGGAGAAAGAGAAGAAAGAGAAGATCCAGATTATGAGATGGAGAATGAGAATGGCGAAGAGATGGAAGTAGAAGAGCAGAGAGGGATGAGATATGATATGGGTGAGTTGAATGAGAAGGGAAGGGAAGAGGGCATAATATATTGTAGTCGTGGAGTGAAAGACAATACAAAAATGGAATTGTAATTGAAGTATGTGCAGATGGAATGGAATGGAATGGTATGGATGATGGAGAAGAAGGGATGGAGAGGATTGGACCATGTGAGATACAGGGTAGAAGAATGAGAAAGAAGACTTCCATTTGGAATGGAATCCCTCTTCAAGTGAGAATATTGATTGATTGGGATTGAAGACAGGACATATTTCAGTTGCCAGCACTGATTAGTGTCGATTCAGTGGTATTAGTGGTAGAGAGAAGAGAAGGAGATGGAGCAATAGATGGATTGATAGAAGATGAAATGAGAATTGAGGAGAGGGAAGAGGGAATGGAGGAGGATGGAGAAAGGATGAAGGTAAGTCAAAGGAAATACAATCACTTTTACCTCAGATGATTATTGCAGTTTAGTAGTGTATTGGATGAACACTCTTATGCGAGGAGAAGAGATGAGACATTGAATGAAGAGGTATGATTATGGAGATGAGGAAATAAGGAGGGAATCATTCAGATAATCGATGTCGTTACTGTTGATGATGAAATGGAAATGGAGAAGAAAAAGGAAAAGGTGGATGAGGTGAACAAAAATGAAAAGAAAGAGGTAAGGGCAGACAATAATGCTGTTCTACTCTCATATGTTGATGGTTTAGAATGAATGGATAGTGATGGGGAATGGATTCAATATCGATGATGATGTTGAGGAAATTCACGAGATTATTGAAGGATCATATTATGATAATACAGCCAATAAGGTCAGTTCTATCGTCCATCCCCATTCCCACCTTCCTATTTTACCACTCTCATCTATATATGGTTTATCTTATAATTGAATAACAATTCTTTTATAGATCACTCCTTCTCGCCTTCCAATTGAAATTCTCAAAGAGAATACAGAAATCATGGACGCTATCAATGAGGTAAATAATCCCCTGTTTCCCATGACCTGAGTTATCTTGCCCATCTTGCTCATGAATCCATTCAAATGTTGTCCTTTTTTATATTATGAATGAACTAGTAATGTGACCAATCCCAGATTGTGAATAGAGTGAGTGAGGGAGATGGAGAGATGAGTAAAGAGAGAGGAGAAGATAATAACGCTATCCAAGGAAATCAGGTAAGGTATACTGTACTTTTTGTGGTGTAAATATGCTACTGGCTAGGGTTGGCCATTAGAAGTTCGAGAATTCGCATTCTGTGGCGTGTCTTGCGAATTCGCAATCGCAAGCCGTGCTTAGGGAGAGGGGTTGCGAGTTCGCAACGCCAATGCGAATCAGGGGTGTGCACTATAAATTTCGAAAAATGTTGGTTATCTTTGTTAGAAATTGCTTATAACAGTCTCTTTTCATCTATTAAAGATATTGCCTGATCAGTGGTGAGCGCGGGCCTCGGAGCCGAGCACCCCCCGCGCCAGACCCCCCGCCCTAGGCGGGGAGAGGGAGTGCGCGCAAGACCAGCCGGGTTTGACAGAGGAGAGGAGGGGGGGGGAGGGATGGGCGGAGTCCGCGCGGGGGAGTCAAGCCGAAGGGGAGCGCTCATCACTGTGCCTGATCTGTCTAGTTGACCTTCAATCTGTATATCTACTCATTTCTAGTAATTAAATAATTAAATTTTTTCTACATTTTTTTTCTCGATTTTTCGAAATCGAAAAATTTCGAGAAAAAAACTAATATCTCGCCTTAAGCTATCTGTTTCCTTTCTGTTAAGTTAAGAAGAGACTAGAGAGAGGCGCGATTGCGAGAGAGCGCGCGATAGACCAGGCAGGTTTGGCGAGGAGGGTAAGGGGACGAAATGTGGGCGGAGAATCGCATTCGAGAAGCGTTGCGAATTCGCATGCGCTCTCTCTCTCTCTCCTCTAGCAAATTCGCGTTTTCGCATTCGCATGGCCAACCCTACTACTGACTATACTTTCAACGTAGCACGTTACATTTTGTAAGAACTTTATAAGATGGAGCAGTGGATTGTGATGATTGTGTTCTCAGATGTTGGTGAGAGATATCGATGGAATGAATGAAGAAGAATCTCGAATGGAAGTATTTGAAGACGTGATGAGTATTTGAAGAAATAATGAAGATAAAGGAAGAGTCGTCTTATTTGTTTGGGTTTATACCAAGAAGTGATCTGCTCTTCCTCAATTTGTTGCTAATTGTACTTTGTTTTCCCTTTTTGTTTACTTTTCCTTTTTAATTTCCTAAACCCCTCTTATAGACTCAGTGCTACACACTTGAATTATTTTTTTACTTCTCAATTATGTTGTTAAATACGTCCTGGATCCAATTTGAAGATAGATGTTCACGAACATGTAATATATATATCTCCATTGTTTGATTTCTGTTTTTTTTGTTGATCGGATAAAGTAAATATAGAAGATTCACGGTTGTTTGTACTGCTGTTGGCACTGTGATCTGGAGAGATTGAGACTGAGTACGCTGAGAAAAGAGATAAGTGGTACGGTAATGGGGAAGGGGTACTTTAGTCTTCTTGGTTGACCTACCAGCAAATCAGTTGGTCTTGTTGGAAGAATTGGAGCAGTTTGAAGTGGAATGGTCAAAGAGACATTGAGATTGGAACCTATGGGATTACGAACTGTCTTTCTAGAAAGAGATAGAGAGAGAATGAGAGGAGAACACGGCATTTTACGGCCAAAAGAAAATTCGAATATTCTATGCAATACCATGCTTTTTTTTAGAGAAATACATCAGATGATCTATCGATTGAAACAGTCGAAGGGAAATGCGAAAATCAGATTACTTGGGATCGTAGACGTTGGAGTTTATAAAGTTTCCACTGAAAATGTGATTTTAAAAAAATTGTGATCTTATTCTTATTTCACATACGCATCTCTGTATTGACAAGCAATGAGAACTTTCTGTTCATTCTGACACAATGACCTTCCACATCCTAGTTTAGTGGATCGAGCCCAAGCCATCTGAATCCATCGATTATCGATTGATTGACTCTTTCTCTAACCTGAGTTGCATGCCCAATCCCAGAAGAGAAGACAGCGGGAGTCAATTTGATATCGACCCATCCGAACTTTTGGAACTCAACCGACCACGAATTGTATGCCTTCTTTGCCATTCCATTGAATGTTATCTCAATGTCGATCGATAAAGGGGTAGATCATTCCATTGGTAGGTCATGCCTTGTAGGAAGACCACATAGTGCAGATATTCTCTCCCAGATTGGTTCTGTTCTTGGAATGGACAAATATACAAGTATCAGACACTTTCTGAGCACTCTTCTCAATATCACAATCCCACGTCTGGAATGATCTTTGATCTCTCTCAGTCTCTTATCTACCGTACCCCACCATATTTGCAATTGGAGTCTTAGCTGCAGGCATTTGCTTTCCATTGGCGACAAACTTTCCGGCAGAAATGGTGCCTCTTAGAGTATTATGAGCATCCAGAAAATCATTTCTCTCAGATGTTGGAATTTCTCCCACTGAGAAGATGCGACTGAAGGGAGAATATTGATTGGAGAAGATAGGATGAGGGGGAGGGGGAGAGGGGAGAAGGGAGGGAAGGGAGGGAAGAGATAATGATAGAAGGGAGATTGACTAACCCGCAAGGAAAATAGTGAGGACGAGACACTCACGGAACATTCTGAAATGAGGAATTAATGAGAAAAGAAAGAGAATGGAAAATGAGAAGATGAATGGATTGAGTTGATTGATCCTTCCTCCAACTTTTATATCATATCCCGTTTATTCAGATGATGTGTAGACATGGAAAGAAGAGCGGAGACAAGCAAAGAGAACGGATCTCTGCCTCGAAACTACACTTTAGCGTCCTGTGCAAAATTGAACAGGATCGGTGTAGAATTTATATTGTGAGGTTCATTTATGAGAGGAATCGCGAGAGATTCGAAAAATCGGGGTATTAGCGGACGTAGGATAAAGTTTCCCCTATTCCGCAGAAAAGTGACAATTAAGTACTTCGAATGAAGCTCTTTCAAACTGCGTTTTCCATTTTGTGATAACAGGTCTCATCTTCGAGAAATGTCGGGTCAAAATAGGGACACTATGATATTTACGACCAAAAAAAGCCTCAGGGAAACAGCCATAACTCGCTTTAAAATTATGCTAGAGACTTTACCAAAAAAGTATTAGAATGAGGAGGCAGAGGGAAACATTTCTTATGTTGATGATGTCATTCCTCGTCCATGCGCTGGATCGGGGTGGTCAGTTTTTCAAGAAAGTAGTGTAACTTTACTAATACCGATTTCTACAAGAAGCGCCGAAAATTGAGTTGAGAAAAACCATGTACCGAACACCACCTCCAATATCAGAAAGATCGGATTCTAGGAAAAAATTAATCTAGGACTTTTGTCCAAAAAACCTGCGATTTTTTTAAAACAAATTTTCAATGTTTTCCAATCATATCTTTTTTCATTCATGTTTTCGTGAGCTCTCATATTGAAATTCGGAATCAGCGTGTAAAAACACACCAAAATTTCCTATAGTCATATATTTCGGAGATAAAAATTTTTTCGACTTCACCCACTTTTTCACCATGTGGTTCCCCCTTTGGTCCGATTTTGGTCGAATTTTTTGTCTCAGAATCATGTCCCTATAAGATTTTATAGCTTATTTTCGAAATTCGGAATCAGCGTGTAAAAACACACCAAAATTTCCTATAGTCATATATTTCGGAGATAAAAATTTTTTCGACTTCAACCACTTTTTCACCATGTGGTCCCCCCTTTGGTCCGATTTTGGTCGAATTTTTTGTCTCAGAATCATGTCCCTATAAGATTTTATAGCTTATTTTTGAGCGTAGAAAATGAATTTGTTAACTAGAGCTCATGAAACCTTGAAAGAAAAAAGTTATGTTATAAAGAAAATGTCAAAAAAATTTGTTATGGATTTTGGTCATAACTTTTTTCTTTCAAGGTTTAATGAGCTCTTGTTAGCAAATTCGTATTTTTGCACGCTGATTCCGAATTTCGATATGAGAGCTCACGAAAACATGAATGAAAAAAGTTATGCTTGAAAAACTTCGAAAATTTGTATAAATCGCAGGTTTTTTGGACAAAAGTCATAGATTAATTTTTTCCTAGAATCCGATCTTTCTGATATTGGAGGCGGTGTTCGGTACATGGTTTTTCTCAAATCATTTTTCGGCGCTTCTTGTAGAAATCGGTATTAGTAAAGTTACACTACTTTCTTGAAAAACCGACCACCCCGATCCAGCGGATGGACGAGGAATGACATCATCAACATAAGAAATGTTCCCCTCTGCCTCCTCATTCGAACACCTTTCTGGAATTATTTCAAGCATCATTTCAAAGCGAGTTATGGCTGTTATCGTGACGCAATTTTGGTCGTAAATTTCGTAGTGTCCCTACTTTGACCTACCTATACTCCAAGATGAGACACTCGAAACTCTCGCGATTCCTCTCTTATGCGCCTGTTTTCGGGAGACTTCGCATATTTCCAATAAAGAGAATATTTTTTCATTTATTTCCAGGGCAACGATATTTACTGTGTCAGATAGAAGGCTTGAGGAGACTTATTTGTGGAGGATGAGAGTTGAATAGGGAGATAAAAACATTCATATAATGATAAGCACTGCCAAATTCTTTTGATAGTGTTGATAAGTGATGGACGTTTATCGTTGCATATCAACATGAGCCAATCAATGATAATATGACAATCTCCATCCTCCCTGTGTTCAAACTCTATTTGTCTGTGGACGAAGACCGGATTTCAACTCCATTTCCTGATATCAATTTCGAAAAAATGATGGTGTTTTCAACAAGACATAGGGCGTTCTTCTTTCTATGGAGCATGAGTCTCTGTTCCATTCTCTCCTTATCCCTCTTGTTCCTCTTCTCCTTCTCGTGCTCATTCTGGCTGTCTGGAATTGAATGAATAACTATTTAAAAATTATTTCAATAAAAAACATTATCAAAAGAAGGAAAGATTCAACAAGGTATATTCTATCGCTGTTTTGACCCCTGTTTGTGACAATTTTACAATTTGTACAGTACAAAACGAAGGTCTTGAGATTGACGGGGTGATGGAAAGGGTGGGAGAGTCTCACATCTATTTTCTTCGTGACAGAGAAACTTCGAATGCTCTTGTTCGTCCCGTGCACAGAAAATTTCGGACCTGCAAGAAAGAGAGATAGAGATAGAGAGAGAGAGAGAGAGAGAGAGAGAGAGAGAGAGAGAGAGAGAGAGAGAGAGAGAGAGAGAGAGAGAGAGAAAGAGAGAGAGGAGGGGGAGGGGGGCAAGAAATCAAGACCACTTTCTCTCAGACTACATTTTCGTCTCGTGTCTCATGAATGTAATTGCGCTATTCGAAGGTGAGCGAGAGTGGGAGAGAAGAAAGAGAAGGATGTTTGGACCGAATACTATACCTTGACGTCTATGTAACTGTCCACAATTGAGTGATCTCCACTACGCTCCACGTATCTGAAACCGCATACCAAATATTTGCAATAATTATTATAACATTTTCACAGCCATAAAATATTTTTAGCATTTTAATTTATTGAAGAATAACCTGATCCATGGAAGTAGATCTCCCCCTCCATGCATATCAAATAATCGATACAACTTGACATCCTCTCTCAGTCTACTCCGAGGAGGTGAAACCCAATCCCATCTTGAGAATTGATTCTGAACACGGAAATCGAGACTGAGAAAGAATGAAGAAGGAAAGAGGAATTAGAAGAGACGAAGACTATCAAAGGACGGAGATACTCAATAATAATCAGAGAAAGATCCAGTCGGGTATCTTAGAAACGAGCAATCGAAGAAAGAAGAAGAGAGACACTCACATTCCGTGAGAACCAATCTGATTTATGGAGACACCTTCACTACAATTTATTAGAATTTATTCATTGTGAGCACGCAGATTTAGTTTATGATTATTATTAGGGGAACCCGTATTTGGAGGCTACTCAAGGAACGAATCGATACGACTAACAGAGACGACGTAAAAATCGAAATTTTGGAGATAACAGGTGAAAATGAATGTAAATCAGTAGTAGAGTGTGGCGGGAACTTCTCTGTCCAACGAAGGCTGAGAATTGTGCCTGGGTAGGCCCTTATTAGGCACTCGCAGCACTGATGCCGGGGGCTGTTGAATGAGCAATCCCTGCAATCGATCGATCGATGGATACCGTATTCCTCCTCCGACCTACCAGATGGGGTCTTCTCTCATGAGTTCCCGTGTCTCTTCCTCTATCACTTCCATCACTGCTCACATCAGTGGAAGGAGCCCCTCGGAAGGCACGGGGAGAGACAGAATCCTCACGGCGACAGAGGAAAAATGCCTGAGATGAGAGGATAGAAGACGTCGTCGAGGAACATCGACAATGAGGTGAATCAGATAGAGAAGAGACTCACACAGACACAAATGATAGAAGTAAAGACGAGAATGCCAACCAGAATAGAGACGAGCATTATCCCTGAAGATGAAATGGAAAATGACTCGAGTTTAGGTTTCCCATCGACTCACCCCAATACAACATTCTACTCCCAGTAGAAGTCGATCCCACTGACTTGGGTCTATCCATTGCAAGTTGTTTAGAGGAGAATGAATGGGGATTGGCACGGTAGGAGGAAGATCCATCATCGAAGGTCATCTTCCCAGAGGATATCTAGAGGGAATCAAGAATTGATTAAGAATGGAGATGGGATGATGGACCTCCTTGGCTATTCTATCTGTCTTGATGACTGCATCGTGGGATTGAATTAGAAGATGGACAGAATTGTCCTCCTCTCTGATAGAGAGATCCTTCAATTCAGATCGATCAAGAGAGAAATGGTCCATCAAATAGGAACGAAGGGCTCTGAAAAAGAGAAATTGAATCCTTCTCTATGTAGAAGAAACCCGAACCTGGTCACTCTTTCTTTATCCTCAATCTTCGATCCCGAAAGGGAGAATCTCATTTGGAATGACTGTTCTGGTCCATGGAAGACGTCGTCGTTGTGGATAGACGCTGACATCACTTCGATTGGACCCATGCCTGCAAGTTGAGAGATACGGTCAAACTTACTGATTTTTTTGCAAAATGACAACGAAGGGAGAACATCTAACCCTTCTCACCATGGCAGAATCGTTGGCATTGCACTTCACTTTCGAAGTTGTTCAAATTTCCTTCACAGCCTCCGTATACAAAGGGACGGCATTCACGGAGGAGGGGATTGAAGTGGAAACGATTAC
>BTSX01000004.1:26683641-26723034 GCA_036245825.1 Pristionchus entomophagus
GTCCTTCTCTTTCTCTTCCTCTCAAAGAGATGAAGGGTAGAGGGGGGGGGGGGGGCAGTCATCTCTAGTGCATGGCAAGTACAGTACTCCTCCTCCCTTCCGTGCACAGTTTGCACATCTAGTCACTTTCCTTCCTTCGAACAACGGCCAGCCTACATACAAGAATTCCCTTCACAGACAGTGGTAACCACCAATGGACAATACCAGACTGTTTTGGAATAGCAAATCAGGATTGTAGTGTGTTGTCAACTGCTCCTTTTCCCTAACATGACTCTGTTCTTTCAATTGATCTCTTTGACTGACTAGAAGGTGCCACTTTTCTCTTCCCTTCGTGCAACATTCTATTTGAGCAGTCGGAGAGAACGAAAAAGAAGAAGAGAAGAAGAGAGAACGAGAGGCGAATAATGAAGAGATCGAGTGGGAAAAAAAGAGATGAATCCACCTCCCCCCCCTCCCCTCCCCCTCCCCTCTCTTCCTTCTAGAGACCCACTACTTCGTTTCGTGAAAACTAGAGAGGAATCTATCGCGAAATTTGAAAGGAGAAAAAGCTCTGAGAAAGAGACGGAAATTGGTTTCATTAACTCTGCCGATTCCATTCTTTTATCTATTTCTCCAAGTCAAAAGGGGAGTCAACAAGAGGGATTGGATGACATCAACACACTAGTACAGCTAATGTTTCTGTCCCTGTCCTTCCTTCCTTTGACAACACTCCTTCTCTTCCCTCCACTGATACACAACATCGAAATGGCGTCCCATTTCACAATCTCCTGCTCTCCTTCTCTCCTTCTTTCACCTGCACTGCAATATCCACTCCGTGTCGCCCCCTCAAGTGACAACTCAATATTGCATCTGCTCTCTCTCTCTCTCTCTCTCCTCAATTACCGACGTCATCCTCTCCTTTCAAGACCTTCTCCCTGCCCTTCAAACCTCTTTCCGGTCTCTTTCTCCACATTCAGATTAAACCCAGGGAAGAACACACCAATCTTCTAAGTGTGAGAAACGTGAAAAGTGGGCGAAGAGAAGCGTTCCTTCTCCTAAGCCAAGTCAAGTTTGAGGATGGAGCAAGAACGGGATGAGTGAGAGATAGATCGCTCTCTCAACGATCGATAATGCGTCATGCTTAATGAGCACGCATCGTAACCCTTCAATATCCACTAGAGAATCTACCAATGTTCGTCATACTACAACCACAAAATTAAGGAAACGATCCAAATAGCACGTATTCTAATTTTCGCACCACTGCCATATATTTTGGGCAGTCAACATATCGCTGTTGGGTCTGCTAATCGCCTTATCACTGATCTACCCTCAAGCATAGTGCAATTGGATTATCAAGAGTCATAACCATCGAAGAGGCGATTGTGCAAAAGTGAGAGAACTGTAATGATAATTATAGATGCAATAAGAGAATGGGAGATTGATACAGGAAATCTGCATGATCAGCACTAGTCAAGGTCAATCGTATGGAACAATAGACTGGAGCGAACATATTTGATACGGAATGGGAAGATAGAAAAATCGCGAAAAGCGCATTAAAGTGATTGAAGCGTTGCGGAGCGAGCATTGAAGAGTAAAGGGCGATTAAGGAGAGACAAGGGGGAATACTCACGGTGGTGGTGGTTCGGGTGGATGTTGCTCGTTCACTTTCTTCATCACTCTCCTTCTTCCTCCTTGTGTTCCTCCTCCTCCACCTCCATTACCAGCACTCGTGCCATTTTCACGACGCATCGTTGATCCAGCAGGTTTAACTCCATTCGAAGTCGGTTCCCCCATCTTGTGTGTCTTCCCTTTCGTCGTGAACGACGATATAAGGAGGGTTTGGGGGCTGGGGGAACTCACGGGATGAGTCAATGACGATAGTGAGACAAGATGTCACTGACTACTCATGACTCGACAGGGGGAAATGGATAATTCGAATGGGGAATGAGGATCGGATGACGTCCGAACCTTAAATCAAGATAAATAAGCACGAAATAACGAAACGCAACGAGAAATTGGAATTGGAAAATGGGCGTCCTCTGCGTCACTCTCACTGAGAAGAGAGGGAACTCTGCATGTCTGTAGCTCCCACCCTCTCTCCCTCTGCCTCTCTTGCGCTCTAGATCTCTCTTCTCTCGAGAGATAAAGAAGAATAGAGAGTGGAGAGAATAAAGAGATCTCCTTATTCTCTCCACTCTCTATTCTTCTCTATCAGCCCTCCAGCTATCCACTCTCCTCTCCTTCTCCCTCCCTATCCTCCTTTTCAACGGATACAATTGAACGCCTGACTGTGGCTTCTGCTATTCGAGATGCACATACTTAGATGTTCATTCCATTGAATGATTGAGAAATTCTCAAAAAAATATTATCTCGCACAGAACATAATTGAAAAATTGAGAATTTTGATGGGATCAGTTTCCATGTACATTCATCTATCCGACAAGAGTGAGATATTGAAATGGGATTCTGAGGGGCAAGTAATAATAATGGGAGGATACAGAACATTACAATTACGTACTGGAATCGGAAATGCATTCAGTCAAACGAATTTTTCACAATTTCTCACAGCTTGTAAATCTGAGCTGTTGATTGTGGGTCTCAGAATCTGAATTTTGTTCAGAGAACAGAATCGAGAACTATTTCGTAATAAAAATATTTTTTGTCTTTATTTCCCTTTTCTCTCCACGCTTCTTCTTTCAGTTTAGTACTCCTCTACTCCTCGATAAAAGTAACTGAGGGTACAGGATTTGGTTAGAAGGAGGGAGGTTGTCAAGGTGACATGAGTGAGTGAGTGAATCCTTCCCTTCTCAGGACCAAGGGGTTCCATCTCTCCCCTTCTCTCCCATCTCATTCCAATCGATGGAAACCTCCACTGACAACATCAAAACTGTCTCAAGAAGGCTAAGCAGCCACAAGTGAGTATCTCGTCCTTTTCCTTTTATCTTAGCTACAAAGTACAAGCGATAATTTTAAGATTCTATTTCACAGAATTGCTAGATGATTTGTGTGTTGTTGCTTGTTACAGACACCCACTGAACACCCTTGAATTCTCGAATGAACATCTCAAAAACTTTTTCGACGTTAACTACGACAAGGCAGAGACAAAGGAATCATTCATCGGTTGGCTAAGGTCAGAGTAAGTCTCTCCTTGTCCCTTCTCCCTAATGATCTTTGATCTTTCTCGATGGTCTCGTTTCAACGCTACAGTCAATCGTCGGAATGGTCTCTTTCTCCTATGGTCTCTTCTTGTCTCAACTGCTTGTGTCTACAATCTGTTCTTCTCTACTATTCTCATCTACGAATCAGTGTGCAATGACTTCTATCGGGTAATCCTCCCCCCTCCCCCCTCCCCCTCTCTCTCATCAGTCTCATGTCAGCAATGGATCTTTTTCAATCTCCTTGCTGACTCAATTTATCTACTGGACATTCTGATTCAGTTGAGGACAAGTACGTCCATCTGCACGCTTGCACTTTCTGATATTCACCTCTCTGTCGCAGATTATTATCGTAAAGGAGTCAAAATCATAAAGGCGTCAAAAATGGCTTCAAACTACATTCGAAGTTTCCGTTTTGTTCTCGATTTTCTCTCCCTCATTCCAATCGATCTCTATCTCTTCTACTCGCCACACATATCATTACTAAGGTTGACACTCATTTTAACACAATTGTTGATCGATGGACTCAGGATTAATCGATTCCTCAAGTGCTACCGTATTCGAGAAACAATCGATCTCATTCAGACGAAGGCGTCGATGCATGTAAAATATGAAGAAAAAACACTCGAAAATCGATAATCACATCATTTCAGACATTTTTCTCAATCTCACAAATAATTCTCGTTTGTGTAGTTCTATTCCATTGGAATGCCTGTGTCTATTATGCAGTATCTCTATGGAGTTATACTGTTATGGAGGGTGAGGGAGATTAGAGAGATATCAGATCAAAGATCATCTTCAGAAGTCACTGATGATGACTGGCCTTTCACATTCGAACGGGTCTCTAATCTTTTGTATGCCTTATGCGAGTAAGTGCTTCGCTCAATCATTTGGACGAACATGGATAGAAGGAGAAGAAAGGAGAAAATTTTCAGTGACTTCCGTTGTCAGGATGAATTGTTCCCTGAGGAGAATCGAGATACTCAAGAGAGAGAAGAATATATTGAAGAGTTGATCAACTTCTGGGATAATAAGTGAGAAATATAAGGGATACGAAAAAGCGTGTGAGGCCTTCCAATAACCGATCTAAATTGAGAACGGTAGAGATGGAATCTTCCCTCTTCGCCAAAGAATACTCACAGACCTTCTACTGGTCATCACTCACGATGACTACACTTGGAGAACAAGTATAACCCTCCCCCCCCCCTCTTCACCCCCTCTAATAATTGATCTTTGATCTCTCCAGCCATCTCCCAATATTTCTGAGCATAATCTACTCGAGATCGGGGATACTATAGTAGGAGTCTTGATATTCGCAGTGATAATGGGATCAGTGGCTGATTTAATATCGCAGAAAAATGCATTGAAGACCAGTCAACAGACACTCATTGATGGATTGAAACAGTACATGAATTATAGGTAGGTCAGATAAACAATTGAAGTAGTACCGTAACCCTAACTATTCCTTGTGATGCTCTTTCCTTGTAGGGATCTAACGGGTGAGATTCACTCTCGTGTCATTGACTATTGTCAATACACAATGGATGAGGCAGTAGTGAGTAGTGAAGAGGAGATAAAGGGACAAATGCCGAGGAAGTTGTATCTGAGAGTCAACAAGTTCAATCAAGGGATAATGCTAGAGTCTAATCCTTTCTTCCATGTGAGTCCCTTCTCTTCTCTCTCCTCGAATGGGATCAATTGAGGGATTGGACAGTCGACTCCTTCAAGACATCGCCGCTCGATTTCGATTGTTCAGTTTCAGTCCGGGAGATGAAATTGTCTCTATTGGTGATTTTAACAGAGTAAGAATGGTTCAATTTAGCCTTCATTCCTATCAATCTCTCCGCCAGGAACTATTTCTACTCTGCGCGGGTGAACTTTTAGTGTATGAAATTGGAGAAACACGGCCGACCATGAAGAATACAGGCCAGTGTCGGAGAGAGGAGAGAGGAGATACAGTTAATAAATGAATATATTTTTTTATTCTTACGAAATGATTATTGTTCAATTTAGAAGGGGACATGATTGGTGCATCGACTCTTTTCTGGTTCGAAGGGGACAAATTTGATCATCGATCACAACGAAGGATAGTCTCCCATGGATATTCAGAGGTATCTATTACTCAATCATACTCATCAATCAAAAGAGATCAGGTGTACGTGCTAGAAAGAAAGGATCTATTAGAAGTTCTATGCGATTTCGAAGATGTTAGACCGATTATTGTGAGGAAAGGTTTGTTGATTACATAATGGAATGAATAATGATGCATTTTCAGCGAGAGAAGATCAGTTGGAAAGGGGATTAATCATGAAGAAGAATGCAGTCGAAGTGAAGGAATTGAGAAGTCTCTCTCAAAGAGTGAGGATATACCATAGAGAGATGAAGTGAATAGAGATTCAGTTGGATGCGGCCAAGAAAGGAATGGAGACTCTCAAGAGGAGAATTGAAGATGCTCAACTATCATTCAATGTGTGTCCCTCTCCATTCCTTGTGTCCCTTCATCATTAATTTCAGAGTGATTCTCAGATGATGAAAGTTCGAATTACGCGACTGGAGCAAACATTCCTTTCACTTCTGTAGAATTCTAGTCAGATTTTTTTTTTTTGCTCATAACTCTCATTAATTCTTGCCCTTATCTGTTTCCACATACGCGTTTGATACAGTCATGACTTATTTTTATTCAAAAATCACCCGATATTTGAGTGTAATCGACTGAGATCATTATTGAATGATTATTTCTCAATCCTCATAAATGAGAATGGGAATGAGGGTATCCCTTCCAAGTCATCGAATCTTCCGAGACGAAGTGAAGGGACCAGATGTCAGTCCATTCGAGGAGAGAGAATAGAGTCATTGACAAGAGACAAATGTACTCAGAAACGGCATCTTGACGGGATACTGTAATAAGATTACTGTTGAAAAGAAAGAAATAGAGATCTCACTCATAACATGACATGTCTTATTTTCAATGAAGTCACTTATGTTATGGAGAACAGGGAACATTGTGAAGGAGAAAATAAAGATGAGGAGAGATCTGGTGACGAATCTAGACCAGATCTGAAATTAATAGAGTCATCGGAATGTAAGAGGTCAGGCAAGCTCTGGTATTGCTCCACTATTAGCACAGCTAAAAGTTTTACTAATAGCAGTGCTAGCTAGTAGACTATTAGTAGATAAATTAGCTCTGCTAATAGCAGATTTTGCTTTTAGCTAATCGACCAAAACCCTCTTTTTTTTTAGCTCTGCTAATAGTGGAGGAATACCAGAGAGGGGGGGGAGGGGAGGGGAAGGGGAGGGGAAGGGGGCTCTCTGGAATTGCTTGCTTTCCCAGTAGGTACCGATCAAAACCCCTAGTAGGCGACGAGCTAGGTGGCTACCCGGGATTGCGCTCATCATTGTTCCTCTCAATGATTGACGTCTCCGCTTTTTTATGGTCTGACTTCCCATCATTTCAGTCCGCCCCATACGAGCAATCAACTGAGCAGATGTCTGGAGTGGGTTTTCATTTATTATTTGTTGTATATCTCTTTTAACCCTCGACTGCCTTGAGTCATTTATTTATAGAGATATCGTTCGAGAAATAGATCAAGATCGAGATCTCGTAGTCCGCCCAGAAGGGACAGCAGATACGACAAGAGAGATGATAGAAGAGGAGATGATAGACGGGGAGATGATAGAAGAGACGGAGGAGGAAGATATGGTGGTCGGGATGATAGAAGAGAGAGAGTTATGGAGGAAGAGGAGACAGAAATAGGGACAGCTACGGTGGAAGAGGAGGAGACAGAAACGGTGGTGGTGGCAGCTATGGAGGAAGAGGAGGAGGAGATCGATACAGCAGGGTTGGTTGGATTGATTGGTTGATTGATTGGTATGGAATAGGTGATGGGGAATGATTAATATTGTTGCAGAGAGACGATGATCGTGACTACGGTGGCGGAAGAGGAGGAGGAGGAGGTGGAGGAGGAGGAGGTGGAGGTGGATGAGGGGTGAGTGAAGAGAAGCTTCTCATCACTCTTACTTGGATACTACTAGGGGACTCACGACTCGTCTCCTACTAGGGATTCACTCAGTGACCCCGTTCGGTAGCTACTAGGAAAGTACTACCAGAAACGGAGGGCGAGGGAGGGAGGGGGAGGGTGGAGGGGGGAATGGGAGGGAGAAAGGGACTCACGACTCGTTTCGTATCGAGTAGTTCAATGGCAGTGTAGATTAGTGAATGAAGAAGGAAGAATAGAGCATGAGTATAGAAGGGAATCCACATGAGATTGAGGACTGGAAAGAGAGAAGATGAAAGGAGGAGAGAGGGAGAGGGGAGGGGGAGGGGGAGGGGGGGGAGGAGTGTGCATGTCCTAAATATAAATGACCACCTAGAACTCTTCTCTTCGAAAGATCGAAAGGCTAGTTTTAAAAAAAAATAAACTGACAATCTTGATTCTGCTGCCAAGTCGTGGCGAGAAATCCAGTGAATAGAAGAAGGAAATGAAGAGAAGAAGAGGAATAAAGAATGAGAGAAGGAAGGAGAGGAGGATTGGCAGGAATACGAGGTAGGAGAGAAGATGAAGAAGTGATTGAACCAGGAGATGGAGGAGGAAAGATTGATTGAGTTATTCGATCAAGGATCGACATCGATCGATAATGAGTGAAGAGAGGACGGATGAGGATTGACCAGAGGAAGGTACATCGGATGAGCAACTTAATAAGAGATATTGTCAGATGGGAACTTGTTCATTGTAAATGGAGTAATGAAAGAGAGAAGATACTTGGTCATCACCTGTGATAGACTATGAAATTCAATGGATCTGAGTATGGAAGGCCATCCATCATCCGGCACTGGCTCATTCTGCAATCTATTAGGTTGTCCGGAAAGTCTTTGTCCATGGGTTTGTTTACACACTGCCCGCCGCAGATGCACTTTGGTTTTCTCTCGTTCCTAGATAATAACAAGCAGTCATGTGCCTTTGCAGTAAACAACTCCCCATTCCCTTCCCTTCAGTCAGGCTCTAGTAGAGCAACGATGTATGTCCCTAGTGCCATCCACATCCGCCATGTTCTGCTTTACCTCTTCCTATCCCACACCACGATGAAGGATTCGGAGACCCTCCTGAAGAATGTTTATGACACGAATGCCCCCCACTACAACACCATCAAGAATTGGTTCCATCGCTTCAAAGAAGGCGACTTTCCCTCGAGGATCAGGATAGATCTGGAAGACCCCGTGGACACTTTGAACATTTGGACACTTTGAAGAAACTTGTGGAAACGGACCCATTTCAAAGTGTACGTGAAATGTCCATTACACTTGGGGTTAGTCATAGCACAGTCGCGGAAGGATTGAAATCCCTCGGAATGAGGAAACTTCTCGGTCGATTCATACCCCATGACCTGACCCAAGCCAACCTTGACCGTCGAGTTGATGATTCCATTACCCTCCTCACTCTCCACGGTGGGGATCGATGGCTGGACCGGCTCATAACGGCCGATGAAAAATGGGTCTTCTACGATAACAACCACAGGAGAGCCCAGTGGGTTGGAGAAGGAGAGACCCCACAGGATGTCCCAAAACCTGACCTGCACCCCAAGAAAATCATGCTCTCAGAGTGGTGGGGAGTGGATGGCCCGATCTACTGGGAGCTGCTACCTGAGGGCACGACAATCACCGGACCCACGTACGTCACCCAATTACGGAATGTGAAGAAGGCCGTCGATCTATCAAGCCTCAAGGACAAGAAAGTGTATTATCAGCATAATAATGCACGGCCCCATATCTCGAAACTAGTCAAGCAGGAACTGACTGGATATGGGTGGATGGTTCTCCCTCACCCCCCGTATTCTCCTGACTTGGCCCCGTCGGATTACTGGCTTTTCGCAGACCTGACCCATGCCCTTCGAGATAGAACCTTTAATTCACATGGAAGTCTCGAGGCTGCACTCAAGCAATACTTTGCTTCGCGCCCCGCTGGGTTCTACAGGGAGGGAATCCATAAGTTGAAGGAACGGTGGGCATGCGTTGTCAATAATGATGGCAAGTATAATTGATCTCGTGCTATTGTTTACTCAAAGAAATAAAGATTTGAAAAATGGACAAAGACTTTCCGGACAACCTGATACTTTCATTATCTTCTCTTAGAGACCGCAAGCTTCGCCCACTTTGAGGGCAACAAAATTTGCGCATCTAGGCGACAACTCTAGTTCGCAATCAATCCGGACGTTCTAAATCATTTTCTGTTGCTAACAGTAGCCTCTACATAATATGTAAGGCGGAGCTTGCAATCTCCATTTTAAGTAGGTCAAAATGGCCATTTAAGTTTGAAAAGGGGAGTTTCGTGGGCTTCTAGTGGTCATATGCAGCTCCGCCACTCGTCATCGTTTAATTTACATTTTAGAGGAATTATAAGAATTTTACTATAATTTTAATTATTTTCTCTGAATTGTCGCGCGAGCGTGAGAGGAGAGCGACGAGAGAGCGGGGGGGGGGGCGAGAGAGACACACGCGAGAGAGGCTCCTCCCCCTTTTCTCTCTCGCCGATTTCCCTCTCCTCTTCATTGCCACCGCGCGCGTGGATTTCATGGAATAACTCGGCTCGGAGATAAGTTAGAGACTAACTCTAAAGCATAAATGTTATTCACACCGAGACCAAGGTATTGAGCACACATTTGAACCGGTGCAAACAATTTGGTAGATCACCCTGCGGTCTCTATCTTCTCTCTTCATTCTGATCACTCACCCAACACCAATTGTGCCATGTAGTACCATATTCGATATTCATTCTTCGATGTTCCTTGAGTATGAGATCGAAATGGGGACTGGATGGTCGAGAGAGATCAATGAGTTGACGGATGGAGAGAGGTTCGGGATATCCATTCTGGAAGGAAGGAGAAGGAATGGGAAGGGGGGGGGGGAGATCCTCACTTTGATAAGGACTTCCTGTCTGAAGGGAACAGTGAAACTACTCCAGTAGATAGTGACATCGGAGAAAAGACGGAGAAGAGAGAGAATAGTGAAGGAAGAATTGACGATGATCGAGATCATTCCTATCGTACTGCAAGGCGAATCCATTAACAAAATAGTTGATCTGCTACATTTCCTAGTTTGCAATGGTTATTATCCGTATGATTAGCATCTCTGTTCAATCTAATAGCCAATAAGAGGAATGAATTCGAACCGAACAGTAAATATTCCGTGAACAGCAGGAACAAATAGCATAGGAAGGAGTGAATGGGACTGAGGGAGGAAGGACTGTTATGCAATCCCCCTCCCCCCTCCCCCTAGATACTCTGACTAATCCCTCCATTCTTACTTTGCCCCGTTGATCGAGAGAAGAGAGAGGATCCATGCCGTAAAGCACACTTGGACAACGAGAAATGAGAGAGCGAGAGGGAAGGATGGCGCAAGGGATGGAAGGGTAGGGAATAGACACATCCCCACTCTTCCTTCCTATTGCCTAGATCATAACGAATTGATCTCACCTCATTCGTATGGTGGTCTCGAACAGATCTTCCTTCTCCATCGGGATGGATACGGTGGATTGACGGGAGTGGATTGACATGCTGCTGACATGAATGTGATAATAATGATGATTTCCTTTCCTCTATGTATCTACCTTCTCTCGTTTACGAATTGCCGCACTTCCTCTTCTTCCATTTTGTCTATACGGAGATTGGGGACGGATTTATAATGCTCTCTTTCACTGAAGTGTAAGTACTTGCCAACTTTCACGGATCACAAAAATGCCAATCTATGGATACTCTACGTGTAAGAGAATCGAACGGGAAGAAAGAGTGGAGGAAGAAGAGGGTGACAAGGCTATTGCTGTAGTGTGCACTATTAGATGAAAGACCTTGATAAGGACAATTAAAATAAATCGTTTGGCAAGAATACAACCATTTGTGAAAGGGAGAACATTTTTTCCCGAATGATCTCTTTTCAAAGCAGGGTATAGACACTATCTTTAATGAATAACAGTCATCAGAAGAAATCGCCAACAGATTGGATTTTTTTAAACTTTCGAAACAATCTCTCAGAATTGTGAGAAGGAATTATTTAGAACCGAGGACACATTGCTTGATGTTTCTGGGGCAGAAATCCATACTATATAATAAAGCGCAAACGTCTGTGTGTCTGTCTGTCTGTCTGTATGTTCGGTCTGGACGTCCCGTCTCATTTTGGCATCGACGTCCTGGCATCGATCACAAATCAATAATTTGGCATGGACGTCCCGTCAAAGATCGAAGATCAAACTACAAAAAGTCGATAATTTGGCATGGACGTCCCGTCAAAGATCAAAGATCAAACTACAAACAATCGATAATTTGGCATGGACGTCCCGTCAAAGATCAAAGATCAAACTACAAAAAATCTATAATTTGGCATGGACGTCCCATCAAAGATCAAACTACAAAAAAATCGATAATTTGGCATGGACGGCCCGTCAAAGATCAAAGATCAAACTACAAAAAGTCGATAATTTGGCATGGACGTCCCGTAAAAGATCAAAGATCAAAATAAACTACAGTCAAAATATAGTCGAGGGAAGGAAGAGGAGGGGAGGTAGGGAGGAGATAAGGGGATGAAGAGGATAGGAAGAAGGGGACGGGAGAGGAGGGAGGGAAGAGGGAAGGAAGAGGAGGGGAGGTAGGGAGGAGATAAGGGGATGAAGAGGATAGGAAGAAGGGGACGGGAGAGGAGGGAGGGAAGAGGGAAGGAAGAGGAGGGGAGGTAGGGAGGAGATAAGGGGATCAAGAGGAGAGGAAGAAGGGGACGGGAGAGGAGGGAGGGAAGAGGGAAGGAAGAGGAGGGGAGGTAGGGATGAGATGAGGAGATGATGAGGAGGAGGAAGAAGGGGAGTGGAGAGGAGGGAGGATAGAAGGAGAGAACTTTCGATGACAAAATCATTGAGAGGAGAGAGAGGGAGGGAAGAGGGAAGGAAGAGGAGGGGAGGTAGGGATGAGATGAGGAGATGATGAGGAGAGGAAGAAGGGGAGTGGAGAGGAGGGAGGATAGAAGGAGAGCACTTTCGATGACGAAATGATGTATGCTTATAAAACTTTCAATGACAAAATTATGTGTTTATAAAACTTTCATTCGCGAAATTATTGTGAGGGGAGTGAGTAGGTGAGGGGAAGAAGAAGACAGGGAGAGTTGATAGCGAAGAGGGGTGGATAGATATGATGGAGAGGGGTGCATACGCATAACCCGACATACGCCAGTCGAAGCACGCGCCTTGGCGCGTGCGATCGGCTGGTAAGAAAATAAATGGATCTGAATAAAGAATCTAGAGATGGAGATGGAGATGAACGAATGAGACGGAGATAAATAGTAGTGTTGTTCGCTCGAGCGTTTCTCGCGAGCGCTCGTCGCTCGAGCGGTCCCTCTCATTTGGCTCTCGAACACCGCGCGCTCGCGAGCGATCAACGAAGAATCGCTCGCAAGCGATTTTCGCTCGAGAGTGAAGAAGAGACCAGCGCTCGCGAGCGCTCGAACGCAGAATGAGTCCAGACAATAGGCAATCAATTGGTTGTAATTCGATCGAGACACGTACGCCTCGTTGTCTGGACTCATTCTGCGTTCGAGCGCTCGCGAGCGCTGGTGTCTTCTCCTCGCTCTCGAGTGAAAATCGCTCGCGAGCGATTCTTCGTTGATCGCTCGCGAGCGCGCGGCGTTCGAGAGCGGAATGAGAGGGACCGCACACGAGTGACGAGCGCTCGAAATAACATCACTAATAAATGGACAGTCCAACATAAATCATCACAAAGAAATTAAACAACAGACAACAGCAGACTTCGCTTTCATATTCAAACAAAAAACGGCAAAGATATGAAGCTCTCCTTTATCTAATTTCTTCTTTTGTGTCTCTCGATCTCTCACTACGGGTATCATTGACACTCTAACTTTCCCTCTCTATCTCATCCCTTCCTCATTCATTCAGTCACTACAGGGTCAGTATCTTTCCAAACATAAAATGTCTAGTGTGAAATGTTTGCCCAGAGAAGAGATGAGATGACTGGATTAGACAGAGACACTGCCTCGTACTCCCTTTACAAATCAGTTTGGGCGAGACTGGGAGGAAAGTGGGAGGGGGGGGGGGGGAATCTCCTCATATCCTTTCTTCTCCGTCGACGATGCTTCTACACATTCCCTTTCTCCGTACAATGAATGCCCTCCGTGCCTCCATCTCGTTCGTTTCGCCTCTCTTTCATCTACAATCTCTTGCCTAGCAGCAAAAAGGCTAATCTGATAGATAACGGCATATCGAGAAAGGAAAATCCAGCCACAATGTCGTACTGTCCCCATCTCTTTATGCCAATAATCCATTTTCAGTAAGGCACGTAGATTAACGAGAAGAAAGAAGAAATGCCATGTGAAAGCGAATGATCATGCTACTACGAGTACTGTGCCTGATCGACCCCCACTCAACTGTCAACGATAAATCTTTCTGTTCCAACTTTATTAGATCCTGAACAGTAACAGTAACAACAAGGAAAAGGCAGTATCTGGCTTCTGAACACGTTGGGGAAACGTCATTGGGTTGGAAAGTCATGGGGGCAATATGAAGCTGAGAGTACACGTCATCGAATGTTGCATAAAGCGAACAAATGCCATAGGACACTAAACAGAGGAAATGTCACGATCAAATAGGATACCCTAATGAACCTAACTTTCACTGGATAATAGTACTACTTAACAGCAACAATTGTGGGAAGAGATCATAACTAATAATATTTTACAATGTATGCATTTCGTTTCTACTCTGGATAAGTGAAGGAATAAGCAATGCTAGGCATACCTGAGAAAAGAACTTCTTAGCAATAAAAAGATAAATGTTGCACATTTCATAGGCAAAAAGGGCGATTGCACTCGTATACACGAAGCTATTGCACTACCTTCTAAATTGGAATGCAATCTAAATTTACACATTTTGATAGTTCGAGAAAGGTGAAGGGGGGTTAACTAGGTTGTCTAGCAAGATAGAACAAAGGGGTTATGTGTGATGAAGTAGCG
This sequence comes from Pristionchus entomophagus, assembly GCA_036245825.1. NCBI lineage: Eukaryota > Metazoa > Nematoda > Chromadorea > Rhabditida > Neodiplogasteridae > Pristionchus > Pristionchus entomophagus. The sequence goes on from BTSX01000004.1 coordinate 26,697,775, forward strand.
TCGAATAGAAACGAGAACAACACTTGATTAGGAGATGGAAGCATCTTAACGATTTCCTCCCCAGCCTGCAAATAGGCAATATTCCTTTTATAAACTCCAGAAGCTGTATCGAGTAATTAAGAAGATACAAAGAGACAAGATACTTGAACCACCGGATCCTCCCGATCTGCTCGGTGCGTTGCTTCCCCAGCCAGATCCTGCAACCATTCAGTTATATTAATACTATTTCGTGACGAGGAATGTCGAACAACACGATATAGTTAAGCGCATTTTCATATGCCATATATGCATTTTCCAGTCATACCTCCCCCTCCTCCTCCACCTCTCGAAGAGGAATTTCCTCCCCATCCAGATCCTCCTCCACCTCCTCCACCACCAGAGTCACGGTTGCCTCCCCATCCTCAAATAAGTGAATTAGCTCATATCAGCAAACGAAGAGAAGGGAAGTCTCAAGATAATCAGGCCTTTCCACTCACCTCCTCCTCCTCCACCTCCTCTTCCTCCTCTATCTCCTCTATATCCACCACGGCCTCCGCCACCTCAAATCCAATCAAATAGGTAATCACATTTGTTATTCAATCATTGACTCTACAGTATCGACCACCAATTCTAACATAATACATACCGTATCCTCCCCTTCCTCCTCCTCCTCCATATCCTCCACCACCACCGGGAGTTCCTCCAGAGGAAGGCAGACCCGTGCCGCAGGAGACCACTTTGAAGAGGGGAACCTGTATGGAATGGATCATCATATACTTCAATTTGATCGATCGACCTATCCTCTTCACACTGACTCCGTCATACTTACCACAGTGTCCTGATTCTCCGATCTGGGTCTCTGTCTCATTGGACTTCTTGATGGAGTTCTCCCCAGAAGTTTGTCCTTGTTCACATGGTCATCACGACGAATCGAATCGGCTCCGTCTCTCTACAATGGCACAATTGACTCCATCCACCCCCACCCCCTCCCTTCTCTACACTCACCCATCCATCCACCCCCCCCCCCTCTCCCTTCTCTTCACTCACCCCTCCTCCACCTCCTCCTCTTCCGCCACCGTAGCCACGATCATCGTCTCTCTGCAACAATATTAATCATTCCCCATCACCTATTCCATACCAATCAATCAACCCTGCTGTATCGATCTCCTCCTCCTCTTTCTCCATAGCTGCCACCACCACCGTTTCTGTCTCCTCCTCTTCCACCGTAGCTGTCCCCATTTCTGTCTCCTCTTCCTCCATAACTCTCTCTTCTATCATCCCGACCACCATATCTTCCTCCCCCGTCTCTTCTATCATCTCTCTTGTCGTATCTGCTGTCCCTTCTGGGCAGACTGCGAGATCTCGATCTTGATCTACTTCTCGAACGATATCTCTATAAATAAATGACTCAAGGCAGTCGAGGGTTAAAAGAGATATACAACAAATAATAAATGAAAACCCACTCCAGACATCTGCTCAGTTGATTGCTCGTATGGGCGGCCTGAAATGATGGGAAGTCAGACTATAAAAAGCGGAGACGTCAATCATTGAGAGGAACAACGATGAGCGACGCGCCACGTTGATCGAATGGTAATATGATAGCAAGCACAGCGTTGGCTTGGTTTAAACCCGCAGTGATAAAAGGCGACGATGTGCCAATGTGCCATGCAATAAGTAGGCAAGATGAGCCGGGTGAGAAATAAAATACACGTGGATTCAACCTCTAAAGAGACGGGAAGGTAGAGGCAGTGATTCGTCAGCAACAGGGAACGTAGCAACCGGAGACGTGGTATGTAACGCGCGGCTATTTTAATGCAGCCAAATGCAAAATGGGCGCGGCTTACAGTAACCTTCACTGATACTGAAATACAGAAACTTTGAGATAGAAAAATACCATCAATTGAGATACCGATATGCAACGCTTGATAACGCTTCGCGATCACGATTGATAGCAGTATGACGCATGAAATAAAATCTTTACCGGAATAAATGGAACTAGAACGTGGAAATCATATTATGAAGAAGAAAAAACTAATGACAAGAATGCAATTAAAATAATATTTATGTGAACAATCTGAATGCATGAGTGAACGATATAAATGACGACTGTATATAACGTCTAAGAATCATCGTCATCGCCCAGCATCGTCCTCTATGCCTCATCTCGCGTCGTCTTCTTATTTGCCACCCACGTCCTCAAAATAAACGATAATTATATTTTATTTAATCGAATGGCTGTTTTTTGTTTTTCGAATGGCTGTTTTTTGTTTTACGGATTGTAATATTAAAGAAAAAATTAAGATTTGCAACTGTCTCTCTATTCTCATCCGCAGTTACAAAGCCTATGTTCTCCCTTTGCTTGAATTTGCATCCCCTTTCTGGAACCCACACTACCTTAAGGACATAGCCACACTTGAAAAGGTCCAGCACACATTCACTCGTCAAGTTTTCTACCGTTGTTTCCCCTCCTCGACCTCCCCTCCTACCAAGACCGCCTTAAAACCCTTCAACTGCGCGCACTTACTGAGAGGAGAGTCATAGCTGATCTTTGTATGACCCATACGATAAGGACTGGTTCCCGCTATGATTCCTCGTTCATCTTTCTATGTATACAAACTTACTCGAGATAGAGTCTCCTCCTTCGGTATCAACGTTGAATTCACTACATGTACAGCCAGATTCAATTCTTTCCCTGTTAGATCATCTCAAATGTACTCTCAATTACCCGATTTTATTCGTACCGCACCAATTCTCAAGATTTTTAAACGTCGTTTAGAAAAACAATTCAATTTTGTTTTTCTAAACGACGTTTAAAAATCTTGAGAATTGGTGCGGTACGAATAAAATCGGGTAATTGAGAGTACATTTGAGATGATCTAACAGGGAAAGAATTGAATCTGGCTGTACATGTAGTGAATTCAACGTTGATACCGAAGGAGGAGACTCTATCTCGAGTAAGTTTGTATACATAGAAAGATGAACGAGGAATCATAGCGGGAACCAGTCCTTATCGTATGGGTCATACAAAGATCAGCTATGACTCTCCTCTCAGTAAGTGCGCGCAGTTGAAGGGTTTTAAGGCGGTCTTGGTAGGAGGGGAGGGTGAAGGGATAGGTCGAGGAGGGGAAACAACGGTAGAAAACTTGACGAGTGAATGTGTGCTGGACCTTTTCAAGTGTGGCTATGTCCTTAAGGTAGTGTGGGTTTTTTTTTTTTTTTTAAGATTTTTAAACGTCGTTTAGAAAAACAATTCAATTTTCAATTCAATTATTTATCACTTCAGGCAGTAATGCTCAGGTGAGGATGGGGCCATATTCTTCATTAGTTGCGTTCCACCAGTGGGGACCGATCATACGCCTGAGATCGTCGCGCCAGCGAGTCTTGGGATGGCCCGCAGGGCGTGCACGGTTGTAGGGCGTCCATACGGTAGTCGCACGAGTCCAGTGATTGGTTTGCATTGCCCGGATCTTCAGCGCCCATTTTGCTTTGTTTCTGAGGGCATTCTTGTTCCAGTCTCGAACTTTGGTGATCTCACGTATCCTTTCGTTTCTCATTCGATCTCTGAGAGTAACTCTGACCATTCGTCGCTCCATCTTTCTTAGAGTGATATCCAGACGCTCCTTTTTTTGTTTCGCTACCGTAGAGTACGGTTGTTCGGATGCTGCTGTCGAAGAGACGTCGTTTTGTCTTCATAGGAAGAATCCGTGAAGCTAGCAGATGAGACAACTTGCTCCATGCAGCCCATCCCAAGCGAATCCGGTGTTCGAGCTCAGCGGAAGGATCAAGGGGAAGAGAAATCTTTCCACCGAGGTACGTTGCGGAGTCGGCGAAGTGAAATACCAGGTTTCCGATAGTGATGGGTGCTCGGGTGGTGGTGCAGGAAGTGAGGAGGACGGTCTTGGATGAGTTTACTTCTAATCCTACTCGAGCGCACGCTTCCACTAGCTTCTGAAGCATCTTCTCCATCTCCGGACGAGACTTGGCGACCAGAGCGACATCATCAGCGTATTCGAGATGAGATAGAACGCGTCCGTCGATCTTGAGTCCGCAATTCTCCCAGTCTATGTCATCCATCGCAAGACGAAGTACTGCGTTGAAGAGGCGGGGAGACAGGGTGTCGCCTTGACGAACTCTTCTTCTCACGTTTACAGAAACTACTTCATCGTTGACTCGGATGAGGGTGGACGAGGTTTCGTAGATGTGACGGAGGAGGTGGACGAGTGAGGGGTGGACTCCAGACTTCCATAGTGCCTGCCAGACAGCGCTCCATTCTACAGTGTCGAATGCCTTAGTGAAATCCACGAATCCAATGTACAGGGAGATCCCATATTCATGAGTCCTTTCGGCGAGTTGTTTGATTGCGTGTAGATTGTCGAGAGTAGAGTGCCCTTTGCGAAATCCGGATTGGGTGAGGGACTCCTCCGACTCATCGAGGTTCGCTTCGATTCGCTTCATGATCACACGAGTAATGCTCTTCAGGGTGACGGGGAGGAGAGAGATGGGCCTGTAGTTGCTGATGTTGGTCGTGTCTCCTTTCTTGTGCAGTAGAGAGACGATGGCTTCTACTAGGCCTCCTGGGACGGGATCTCCGGCAACAAGGCGGTTGAGTAGATCGGTCAATGGTTAAGCAAGATATTCCCGAGACAAACTGAGCATATCTGGGAGAATCTTGTCCGAGCCCGGGGAGTGACCGCACTTGAGGTGAGATATCGCATCTCGGCACTCGTCAGCGAGGAAGGGCGGAAGAGGCTCAGTGGAGAGAGGCACAGCTAGAGGGAGCGAGACTGCAGGCGAGAAGAGGTTATTGTAGAAGCTCTGCACTGCCTTCTTCGTCGCGTCTTGAGATAGCGCTTTAGTCATGGGATCGGGGACGAGAAGGCGTTTCTTTGTCGACTGGAGATCTCTCATAGTTCGGACGATGCTTCTCCCCAAGATGGCTGCTTCAGTGGCTTGCTTTTCTTTCCTTCGGCGGATGTCGTCACAAAGTGCGGCACGGGCAGTCTTGCAGGCGATCGAGAAAGAGACAGCATCACGAGGGGTCGCACGCAGGAGATGTCGAGCTGCGATGAGGCGGCGAGTGGCGGGCGAGATCCTGGGTGGCACTTGGCGTCTTCTCCAGCAGTTTGTTGAAGCGGTCTGTGTGAAAGCGACGATGGTTGAGTAGGCTTCCGGCGCTGACGTGGGGCGCGTAAGGGGCAGGGACCCGAGTAGATTCGAGTTGGTAGTGTAAGCGCCCCGATCGAAATCGTAACGCTCTCTACATCTTTTCTGCTTTACCTCACGGGGAAGAGAAAGACACAACCGGACTAGGCGGTGATCGGAGTCGAATTCGAAACGACCGACTACTCCACAGCTGACAACACGCGCAGAAGGAGGGGCGGCGATGAAGTCTATCTGGGAGAGTGTGGAGCCGTTTGGAGACCGCCAAGTCCAGAGTCTACCATGTCTTTTCTTTTGGAAGGTGTTCCATACTCGCAGATTGTTACGCACACATGCCTCGGTGAAGGTTCGACCACGTGCATTCGGGGACTGAGAGGCGAAATCACTGATATGATGTTCATTTCCCGGTTCTCTCGACACTACAGTTGAAGTCACCCGTCAACACTGGCGTGTAACCTCTGGGCGCACTCTGCAGGGCGGCATCGATCTGGTCAAGGAAGGAATCGTACTCCTTATCGTCATACGCAGATGTAGGAGCGTAAGCGCAGACCAGAAAGATGCGTTCTTGTGGCAGCTGTAGAGTGGCTAATCGGGGGGAGAGGGCTCGAAACACAGATGCAAGCGCTAACTGCGCTCGGAGGAGAAATGCGACACCGTGAGACGCAGTGGTACTGCCCGAGTGGTAGACCACAGTGCCTGAGGAGGTGAGAGAGAACGAGCCTACACTCACTATCCTTGACTCCTGCACTGCTATCACATCCCACTTGATCTTGCTGAGGGCCAGTTCCATCTCGATTTGCTTGTCTCTCGAGGCGAGTGTCCGCGCATTGATGGAGCCGATGTAGAAATGGCGATCCATCGGGTCGGCTTCCAACTACCGCGTGCCGACCGCTGCTGGTAGAGGGAGACTAGGCCTGGGCGGAGGGAGAGACGGAGAGCGAAATGTGCACTCAACCGCTCGCCGCTCACTTGAGGACCCAGAATGATTTGTTTGAAAAACAGCCCCTCATTAAAGACCTCTCCCAATCACAACACTAATTATCTCCTCAATTCATAATATTATTATATTCATTTTCCTGTTGCGCCAAGTGCGTAGATAAATTATTATAAGATAAAACAAACAAAGAGCTTTTCGCTCGGAGGAGGCGGATATCGTCCATTATTATCGTCGTTGCATGTTGAATGTTGCACACGATTCTGAAATATTAGGCATGATTTTTTAACAACCTAAACGTACACTTGTATTCGAAGTTGGGGGGAATCCTCCATTGTATTGACGAGGAAACGAGTTGAACTGGAAAAAAAAAGAAGCGTGTTATCATAACTGACAGATTTAAAAAGAAACGAAAATGTACAGTTTTTTATGTCATTCATTTTAGTATTCGTTGCGATTTTCGCATACCCCGTATCAATAAAACTCTTACGCTTGAGGGGACTGCCGTTGGTGCTGCATTCGAGGGAGGGTGGTATCCGTTCTACAATAAATCGTGGTAACATACTTCAAAGAAAATGAACGCTGTTGCTTTCACAATGAATATGGACAGATTGAGCTTAAAATAAAGAATTCGTCACTATCACCTCAGTTTACAAACGTATAATTGCATGACGTGCCAAAAGTAAGAACTGCTAAATAAATTTGTTTAATGTCATTAAAAATACCGACCATATATGGATAGGAAGACGGAGCTCCACGGCTCGACGAAGGATAGCCAGTCATCATAGAGGGGGAATGGGGGCCCTCAAAGAGAACTATATTTACCTTCACTATTTATATATTGCTCGGAAGGATATGACTGTTACTCTTAGCATAATATGCTATATTACGCAATATTATGGGTCGTGTTTGGCTCATTTTGTTCGTCATAGTCCGTTTGCCGAAATGAACCCGGATATGGTCGGTGAAATATTGCGAGGAGACGAGATATCAATAGCGCCCCTTGTCAAGCGCGATGGTTACTATATGCTTCTATATTATTTTTTGGAAAATAATCTCCTAATTTCAAAGTTGCACAGTATAGTGGGTTTTCTTAATGGTTTCACAGTAGTTTCCTAATAGATTCTTACTAGTTATCTTGCAGGATTCCAATGAGGAAGCTATTGTCATATCTCGTTTCCTCCCAATATTTCACCGGGAATAACCTAGTTCAGGCAAATCGACAATGATAAATAAAATGGGCTCTTAATTTAGTCTATTCACAAAGTAGACAAAGACGGCGCACGTCGACAACTGTTCTAATTTGTCCAGCATGTACAAAAAATGAAGAGGGAATTTGCTCACCGAAGGAGGAAGAGTGTGTGACGGTGGAGGAACACCATATGACGATGGATGACGATCTCTGGATCTATGTGAAGAAAGATGAACTCCGCTAGAAGGCGGAGGAACTCCCCATTGCTCACGATCAAAAGAGCCATATCCATCCGACACCTTGAACAGACATTTATGAGGCCGTTTGCGTTAGGATCAACAAGGTCACAAAAACACAACAGGGGTCTGGAACAGGTAAAAAATGGCATGGCCTCAAAAGTTGGTGCTAGGGGTAACTTTCGATTCTGAATCGATTGGTGAAGCCCGATTTTCGATCTGAGCCTTCTGAATCCCGGCACGACGCGACGTCGATTTGGCCAAAATCGGTTTCTGCGATAAAAACTGATCCGGGAAGGGTCGGAGAGGCCACAAATCTCACGTACCCGAACAGAATTGCATGCTCTATCGAATGAAATTTTGGTTGATGCTCTATCTTTTCTTGTTTTCGAGAAAAAGTCGATTTTTGACCCAGGAAGTTGGCGCGTAAAACCCATGCATATAAGAAAGATAATTTTCCGCTGATCATCCATACTATATAATAAAGCGCAAACGTCTGTCTGTCTGTCTGTCTGTCTGTGTGTTCGGACTGGACGTCCCGTACTGTTTTAGTATGGGCGTCCTGGGTTGGATCAAAAATCAATAATTTGGTATGGGCGTCCTGGGAAGGATCAAAAATCAATAATTTGGTATGGGCGTCCTGGGAAGGATCAAAAATCAATAATTTGGTATGGGCATCCTGGGAAGGATCAAAAATTAATTAATTGGTATGGGCGTCCTGGGAAGGATCAAAAATCAATAATTTGGTATGGGCGTCCCGTCAAGTCTTAGAAGACGTCTTGACATGTCATAACACGTTAGAACAATGTCGTGACATGTCATAAGAGGAGAACGGGAGGGAGAGGGGAAGGAGAAGAGCGAAGAGAAGAAAAGGGAAGGGAGGGGAAGAGAGGAGGTAGGGGAAGCGGAGAGAGGGATGAGGGGGAGGAGAGGAAGAAGGGGGATCAGGAGGGGAGGGAGAGGGTAGGGAGAAGAAGAGGGGAGGAAAAGAGGAAGGTGAGAGTAGGGAGAGGGGAAAGGAGAGGAGGGCGAAGAGAGGGAGACGGGAGGAAGAAGAGAGAAGCGAGGGAGAGGGCAAGGGGAGATAGGGAGGAGGAGAGGAGGGCGAAGAGAGGGAGAGGGTAGAGTGAGAGGCTACTAAAACGTAACCCGACATTCACCAGTCGAAGCTCGCGCCTTGGCGCGTGCGATGGGCTGGTTTTAGTATATGGGGTGAAGGATTTTATCTTTGCCTTAGTGGTTTCCCATCGATTTTAGTGCGGTCAACTTGCGTTTTTAGCAGATTTCGGCTGTAACTTTTGTATATCGTCTTTTAATGATCTCGCATATAGAAATTCGGTTTCTACGTGCGAAAATACGCCAGAAAATCATATGGTCAAGTAATTCTGACAAAATTACTTTTTCGACCCAGAATTCGACATCGACGACGACGTCAGGGTCCAAAAAGTCATATTTCCAGAATTACATGACTATAGGATTTTCTGGCGTGTTTTCGCACGTAGAAACCGAATTTCTATATGATAGATCATGAAAAGACTATATTTTTAAAAAGTTAGTCGAAAAACTGCTAAAAACGTTGGCCGCACTAAAATCAATGGGAAACCACTAAGGCAAAGATAAAATCCCCATCTACTAAAATGATCAGCGGAAAATTATCTTTCTTCTATGCATGGGTTTTACGCGCCAACTTCCTGGGTCAAAATCGACGTTTTCTCGAAAACAAGAAAAGATAGAGCATCAACCAAAATTTCATTCGATAGAGCATGCAATTCTGTTCGGGTACGTGAGATTTGTGGCCTCTCCGACCCTTCCCGGATCAGTTTTTATCGCAGAAACCGATTTTGGCCAAATCGACGTCGCGTCGTGCCGGGATTCAGAAGGCTCAGATCGAAAATCGGGCTTCACCAATAGATTCAGAATCGAAAGTTACTCTTAGGACCAACTTTCGAGGTCATGTAATTTTTTACCTGTTCCAGGCACTTGTTGATCCTAACGCAAACAGCCTCATATTTTATCTAGTCGGATATATGAACAAAACCATGCAAAATATTTATCGAACTTTATTTGCATACTCATCTTCATTTTTTTATTACTGTGACCAGACATGAGGGTTGCCTGTTCTAGACCGAGACTCGAGATCTTGACTCCGCGGGGAAGAGAGCGCGCGCTTTCTCTAATTCCTCGACTTGGCGCGGGGGAGGGTCGAGACTCTCGAAAAAAGTCGAGATTTTCGACTTTTTGCTCAGCATGGGCGGGGAGGGAAAAGCGCGCGTCATTTGTGAGCTTCGGAGAGGGAAATCGAGAGGAGGGCTAATTCCGCTCAATACTTAGGCGTAATATAAAAATAGTTTCATGTGCAGAAAACACAGGATTATCTAGCCAATCAAACTTGATGCCAGCAAAGGCCGATGCACAAACTCCACTTTTCTGACGTACTATGCGGTTTTTGAGGTCCAATCGCCTCAAATGGAGAGGAGGGCTAATTTCGCAAACGAGCTAGGCACTAATGGATTAGTGTATAATGTTTAGAAAATACAGGGCTATTAAGCATGATAAACTAGAAGTTGAAATCAGACAAGTCTGTCGCAGGCAGTCCGTTTTTCTGATGCGTTCGCTCTCAGAAATAAGCCGTCTCTTCGCTCCCCTCTGTCGCGATCTCCAATAGGGAGAGGGCAAAATGAGCCAGAGGGAAAGAGTTTGGAGAACTAGTCGTAAATGAGGCAGGTGGGACACCATTCATTCGCCTATCACCAGTGGTGACTGGTTAGAGATCGCGACAGAGAAAGAGGTCTCTGAGAGCGAAGGCATCAGAAAAACGGACTGCCTGTGACAGCCTAGGCTGATTTCAACCTCTAGTTTATACGTCTTGATTGCCCTGTGTTTTCTGCACAAGATGTAATATCTCATTAATGCCTAGATAATGTGTGGAATTAGCCCTCCTCTCGATTAGAAGCGATCGGAGCCAAAATTTGTCATAGTACTTCTGAAAAGTGAACTTTTCTCAGCTGTCTTTGCTGATATGAATTTATATTTTAATTAACTTGATAGCCCTGTGTTTTCTGAACATGGTACACTAATCCATTAGTGCCTAGCTCGTTTGCGGAATTAGCCCTCCTCTCCATTTGAGGCGATTAAACAGCATAGTACCTCAGAAAAGGACTTTGTGCATCGGCCTTTGCTGGTATCCAGTTTGATTGGCTAGATAACCCTGTGTTTTCTACACACGAAACTATTTTTATATCACGCCTAAGTATTGAGCGGAATTAGCCCTCCTCTCGATTTCCCTCTCCGAAGTTCACAAATGACGCGCGCTTTTCCTCCCCGCAGGGATCGAAAAGTTGTTAGGACCCGACGCAGTCAACCCACAAATTTTTACCAAATTGGAAAAATAGGGAAAACTAGGCAAATTTTTGAAATCAACCCACACTTTTTGACAATTTATTTTACTAAATTTTTGAAATTTCACAAAATCAACCCACACATATTGGCTACATAGTCATTTGACTACTTAGGCATTCGACCCCTGCCTCCCCGCCCACGCTGAGCAAAAATTCGAGAGTCTCGACCCTCCCCCGCGGCAAGTCGAGGAATTAGAGAGAGCGCGTCTCCTCTCCACCATTCTCGGGTTTTGCAGGGTAGGCTTATAGTAATGTTTACGTCCGAAAAGTATATTACTATAATACACACAGTAAGTAAACTCGATTGCTATAGTAATGTTACTTTTTAAAGTCAGCATCAGTGAACTTACTTGTAACTTACTTTTTCCTGACCATATTTCGGGTGCGAAAAAGTAAGTTACTTAGGATGAAGTGGCTTCCCAGCTACTTGCTTTTTCCTAACCTTTTTGTTGAGTAATAAAATAGTAGCAATCGAGGGAACTTACTGTGTGTATTATAGTAATATACTTTTGCTACTTACTGTAAGCTTGCCCTGCAAAACCGGAGATTCTCGACAAGGGGCCGAATCGCGCGCGATAAATTCGAGATCTCGAGTCTCGATCCGGCAACACTACCAGACATTAAGAAGGTCGTCGTCGATAAATGGATGCAAGAAGACTTACCGGACGAGATCCGTTGGAATGAGCATGAGGATCAGTCGGGCGATAGGAAGAGTCAGGGTTGTCGCGGCTCATCTTAAAATTGTTTGTTACCCACAAAGTCACCTAATTGTAAGATTTCTTAAAGATGCAATACACAATGCATCGTGAATCGAACGCATACAAAACGTACTCTCTTGGACGGAGGCGGGGCTGAGTTGATTGGCGTTGAATATTGAGGAGGTTCATCGAATCTTGATCGACGAGGTGGACCACTGGTCGATGAGCTGGGACGAGTTTCCTCCAGCTGAATTGGTTCCTTCTTCACTTGAGGCCTGAAGTATCATAATTTTATAGATTGCCAAACGTCTCTCATGAACTCACAATTGTGCGGTTCTCTTCTTGGCTGTACTTGTTCCATTCGAGGAGGCAGACTGCAACGATATTGTTCTCTTTTTTTTTTAAAATAATAATACGTTTGGCGTTATCGTGTATACATTTGAAGAACCGCGGTTCTTAACCGCGTTAACCGTCAGAAAGGTGGACCGAAGGAAGGTCAGGCGGCGATTTTATTATAAATTATTGAAGGACACAGGCTCACATGAGAGTTGGGGCGTCCTCCTGACGACTGCTGGCTGGATGTAGGAGTATCTTCTTGGAAGAAAGTTCTACTGGGACGACGCTGGGGTTCTTCGTAAGCCGGTGATCTTCTTGCCACATTGAAATCATTCCCTGGAAACAATTGCCAAGTTTCTAGACGTGCATGTATAACTCACCCGGAGATCTCCCTGGAGATCGTCCAGGTGATCTTCCAGATGGAGATCGACCAGGAAACCGATCTGTAAAAGAAGAATGCTCTGGGAAGAATCATCGAGAAGGGATGAATATTGCAAATCAAAGGTAACAAACCGTAGGCAGGAGATCGATTGTTTGAATGGTATTCAACAAGGGCATGCCTCGTGTTGCCATCTCCATTCCTCAACTTCTTACGCTGTTCATCGGCGTAGTATTCCTTGAATGGAGAAAAGGCTAAGTGCTATCCGTATGACCACTTACATTTACGAAGCAAGCTCGTGCTGGCTTATAGTTCAACATTGAGTCAACATTGGGGTCAACATTGAGGACGGGTGTTGTACTATTTCTAAAGGAATCGATACGTTTCTGCTGGTGGGCATCGTTATCATCTGAAAATGAAATGATAATTCGTCGCAAATCTTTATATTCTAAACAGGCTCTTGTGTTGAAGCACAGATCGACAGAATCGTTCTCAGCCTACCCTGAATTATGCGGTGGTGGTTCACCTGACTTCTTCTAGTCCAGAAGCGTTGAGGCGCGTTATTTACACCCGCCCCCCCCCCCCCCCTTTTTTTTGCTGATCGTATCCGTCGGCGAGCGAACGACTAGTTAGATTAATTTTTTTAAAGAGACGTACAACTCCTTCCACTTGGATCGACGAATCCCAGATAGGTAGACATTTCCATAATTTCATCGTACAAAATTTGATTCTTCACGCGGTGTCTACACAACTGAAAGATCAAACTTTACGGTGATTTTATATTTTAAAATAATATGGACGCTATAGATTTGGGTACTGGGGCCAAACGGTGAGACTTGAGTTTCGATTCTTATCTTGCTCCTTGTAAAACAATTAACATACCGTTGTTGGGACAATCAGTGAATGTTCGTTTCTCTTGTCGTGCAGATGGTGTGTGATAAAGCTGATTGAGTAGATGTCGGGATTTGTCGCGGGCTGGACTTGCTCATTGCACTTAGTGTTTGTGCATCTTGCAATTTGTAGGCAACTGCATACGAATATACTAATTGTAAGGTAAACTCGAAAAAAATTAGACAGATGAAAATTACCGCGTCTCGAGGTGCGTCGTGATTACGTGCTCTTGCAAACTGCGCAAAGAGAAGGCCTTCTTGCAGACTGCACATAATACCATCTGAGAAAATACTATTGCCGAAAAATACCGAAAAACAGGTTGCTTACCCTCTTCAGATGACGGTTCGACCATGTTTTGGGTAGCCACGATTGATTACAATCCAACCGTCTCTCCATCGTCTGAAGAACCTGATCACAAGAGAGATCGGTTGATCAGATGCGAAACAGTACGAGCCGAACAGCACAAATGTCTAGACGATCAAGTGATTCTGGTTATCCGGCAAGCGCTGTAGCTGCGCAGCGCTGCCATGGCAACTAGTGTTGCCGGATCGAGACTCGAGACCTCGAATTTACCGCGCGCGATTCGGCCCCGTGTCGAGAAATAGGAGAGAGGACGCGCCCTCTCCCTATTTTCTCGACGTGCGAGGGCGAGTGTCGAGACTCTCGACTTTTCCCCGCGCCTCTCGCTCAGCTTTCACTGGTGGAACTCAGCTTCGAGATATCGAGAGGGCGCGCGCTAGACGAGACGGGTAGGCAAGGCGGGAGAGGACGAGAGGCACTTGGAGGGACAATCGAGAGGAGGGCTAATTCCGCATGAGGGCAAGGTATTAGGTCAAAACGGAATCATAATAATCGATGTTTTTCGGTGCTTTCTCAAAAAACGGGGTCCTTGTAACTTGAAAACAAGCCGAGTTCTTGCATTTTTAGTGCGCATATTTTGGCAGACGAGCGCTCTTTCTACAGGCAAAAAAGTCGAGACTCTCGACCCCTCGCCTCGAAAGTCGAGGAATTAGCGCAAGGGCGCTCTCTCCCCCCCCCCCCCTTTTGAGTCGAGACCTCGAGTCTCGGTCTCGATCGGGCAACCCCAATGGCTACGCATCTTGCCCATTCATGCGATGTTTTCCGTTGAGTTGCTATTTGCATAAGAAGCGCGCACAGCACGCACAACCAGAGCAAATTAAAGAAACTTTCTAATTTAAAGAAAATATTTTATCTTTAAATAAATCTATTTTTGAAACTGATGTCTGGGACTCTCAGCGCGAATTGCAATAAAACGACTACCGTAACCCGATGCCTCTAAATTTCTCTAAAAATTTTCGACTTTTCTTTTTCTTCGCTTTTTCGCTATTTTCCTTGTAGACGTTATATTGTTTAACAAAACTTTGCATTTCTTTTCTCCATTCCAATCTAATTCTTATGCTCCTCATTTCTTAAATGTGTAGGCGTGGACTGGCGCAGTCGGCGCTCAGACGCTCATTATCCCATTTCTCACTACCGATCGCGGGCTGAGTCTATTTAACATTCTTTTCTCATTTTTGTCGCTTCAAACTTGCCAATTTATCAATATCATGTTGGACACGTATTGTCATACGTATTTTCCCAAAACTTCGAAAGTAATTTCCGAACCAGATCATCAATCGGCCTTGTTATGACTAAATGAATGGTTTGATTGCCTTCCGAACATGAAATTTCAAGTATTGGGCTAATTCTTTCGGTCGATATTATATGTTTTCAATGTCATATTCATAAATGAATACTTTTAAAGCGCCTAGTTTGAATAGAATCTTCAAACTACATCAGCATGTTATCGGTGCTTATGAAAAATGCGAGAAATGACTGTTCGAGTACCTATTCCATAAACCATATTTTGACAGTTTCAGTATTAATTTACTGTTCGAGTGTGTGTTCCCATTAATCTTCTGTCGACTTATTCGTACTTTTCAGCTTCGGTAATCAGCTTGAACAATGGCCAAGTCCAAGAACCATACCAGTCATAACCAGAGTGAGTTTATCCTTTCACCGTCTTATTACCACTAACAAAGTCATGGATCCGCCTTTCTTAATCGAATCTGGTCTTCTGCAGTAGTGCCTATTTTTAATGCTATCTTGGGCAGTAGTTGGACAAGTGGTGTAATTAATTTATCTTGCAGACCGCAAGGATCACCGCAACGGTATCCACAAGCCCACCAAGCAGCGATACATGTCCATGAAGGGTGTCGACCCCAAGTTCCTCAAGAACCTCCGTTTCGCCAAGAAGCACAACAAGAACCACGTGAAGGAGTCCAAGGCCTAAACTGGATGCTGCAAGCTGACTGGCTAATCACTGTTGTGTTTTGAATTTTTTATCTGTTGATAAAATGTTCCTCATTTGTGGTCGCGTGGTTCGCGAACGTGTTCTCTTTCGCACTATAATATACCTATAAGTACAGTCTGGGATAAGCCTATAATGCCAACAGATGAGAGAGGATGTCGTGCATCGGAAGCTGACAGCTGACGGTGAAGGCGTTGGGGACGAGAAACGAGTTCTGGCAATTCTGAACGTTAGTGCATCTCTATAATCAATTGACTATCTCTTTCATTCCAGACTATTCGGGCTATTGAGAGTGGGAAGGCATCTATTCAAGATGCTGTGAAAGCCTTGAAATCTGTAGGTTACGATGTAGAAATTATGATAAGCAGTTCTTTCCCAGCTGGACACGTTGGAATTGAATGCGGACAAGCAGCGTGTCATAACCGAGATGTGTACTAACCAAGTTGAAGAGTATGACCGTTTGGCAGCTGACATTGAAGATCAGGTTTGAAAAAAAAGTTTATTCGAAATTAGTTCCAATGGCTATTACTTTTTTTTCTACATTCTTGTATTCGTCAATTCGAACTTCGGTCGCAATATTTTCTCAGCAACGAATGTTATTTGATGATTAAGATGTCATCGTCTGCTACTAGCATGGAGGCTGCTAAGAAGGAGCTGATAGCGGCCCGTCAAATCAGACGGAACAGACAAGAATATAATCTGCTAGTCAAACTGATCGAAGAGTTACCAAGCAGATCTGAAACGCAAAGGTTGTGCAATTGTTCTTATATAAGAGCCCGTTCGCCTAAGAGTCGGACAAGGTCGAGAACAGGCAAAAAAATAATGTATGCTCAAAAGATGGTTCTAGGGGTAACTTTTGATTCTGAATCGATTGGCCTTTTCCGTTTTTCGATCTGAGCCTTCTGAATCCCTTTCACGAAAAAATCTTTCACGTTTTCATTATTTCTAACATAAAAATTCGATTTCCACGTGCGAAAATACCCCAGAAAATCCTATAGTCATGTGTTTTTAGAAAGTATTACTTTTTCGACCCTGGTTCTGGTTCCTGGTTCCATTTTTGGGTTAAAAAAAAGTCATAATCGATAAAACATATCACTATAGGATTTTCTGGGGTATTTTCGCACGTGGAAATCGAATTTTTATGTTAGAAATAATGAAAACGTGAAAGAAAAAAGTTGTCCTCGAAAAACTATTAAAATCGCAGGTTTTCGACACTAAAAGTGGTGAGAAACAACTTTGCGCGCTGATAAAGCCCTCATCCCATATATTAAAATGATCACGAAAACATTCTCTTTCTACTACATAAGTATTTTTTTGCCCCAAACAATATGTCAAAAATCGATCATAACTCGGTACCGGATAAAGATAGAACCTGAACCAAAGTTTCATTTTGTAGAGAATAAAATTTTGGTCGGGATCGTGAGATTTGTGGCCATTTCGACCCTTTCCTGGGCAGTTTTTATCGCAGAACAAGATTTTGGCAAAATCGACGTCGGGTCGTACCGGGATTCAGAAGGCTCAGATCGAAAAACGGAAAAGGCCAATCGATTCAGAATCAAAAGTGTGACCAACTTTTCAGCATACATTACTTTTTTCATGTTCCACACGCTGGTGGCCTTTTACTGACTCTTAGGCGAACGGGCTCATAATGTATTTCTGTATTTGTAGCAAATTGGAGGATCTTTCCGATGATTTGAATATCCAGCAAGAAAAGCAGAAACATCTGGAGAACAAGGTATCAGCTTCAATGTTGTTGCTCCAAGTTTCCTCCGAAATGGTTGCAGTTGGCTGAGAGAAGGAACAACATGATCGCGTTCAACATCATCGTTGAAAACCTGAGACAGTTAATCGACGGTATGCATACTTGTTTATGATATTTGTCCATTTCTCATATTTATAGAATAAACTTATATTCCAGAAGACGAGTCTGAGATAACCGGAGTGAACGTTGAGGATGATGGAAAAGAGGAAAAGAAGAGAGACAAAGAATCCACACCTGGAACATCCGTTCCCCCTCCGAAAAGTGATAGTCCACTAGATGAAGGCGAGGTACAGTAATATCATTGTAATTTACATTGTGAATATCATATAGCACTTACTTCCTTATTCAATGATCTCATTCAACAATAAAGTGCGAAGTCCGGTCTTATACGCTCATTGTATGACCTATATAGGGAGGGGGTATAATTAAAGGTATATGGAGCAGTTATATGCTCATCAAAAGTCTCGAAAGAGGTAGTAGAGAATGGTACTCTCATGGAAGTGTGTCCTATTGGTTGTCTCTATGGCCTTCTTGATCGACTCGCTCTGTTTCGGTGGAGGAGGAGGAGGAGGGTGCGGTTGTGGTAGGAGAAGGAAAAGGTAAACTTTGGTTGCGAATCAAACGACTGTGCTCTTTTACAGAGAGGTTGATTCTCAATCTGATGCCCCTGTTGATCCAACCTGCTCATCGTCTCAATTGCGGCCAGTGATGGAAAGGGTGGGGACCGTATAACAAAGTTTAAACGTCAATATCAAGTTCTAGAACATGGCTTTCTCTGCTGACGAATCTCGAATCGCGCTGTCAAGGACTCTTGAATCGGATGGGGATAAGTTCCTGGTTGTGTGCAACGAGGAAGGAGATACGACTAATCGCTCTTTCCCTCTCATCTCAACTCATTACGATATTCCTTACTGCAGTGCGAGACGCAATGGACATAGGTGCCTAGCGTTCGTTCTAATGAATTTGTGGTCTTGATGTATTGAATAAATCAGATATTATCAATGAAAAGACCGTCGCAGTTTAAATAATGATCAAACTAGACTATTCTGAGAGGAATCGATTGAATCTAGTAGAGACGTGGTAGATCGTTCATGTCTCCTCTGCCCCCGTCTGATCTCTCCCTTGATCTACTCGCGCGCGGACTACACAGGAGGCGACGCGTGGGCAGTCAGCCCCTTCCCATCTCTTGTCAGTCGTATCCTCCGTCTCTCCATATTTATCCATTCGTTCCGTCCATGCTCATCCCTTGCCCTTTTAGGACCCGTTCCATCCTCTGGCCTCGTAGTTGATTCCTTGCTCAGTCGTCGATCATCCATCCAATCCTTCAATGGGTCGGTATCGGGAATCGAGGACGGGCATCGCCGTCCTCGCCTTCATCGTCGCCTCGGCCGCTGCCCAATTCAACTCTCCCGCAGGTATCATTCTTTCACTTGCCGGTTACTGTAGTTATAAATCTGACCTAGTGACACTGCTCTAGTGTGCTGTACTGTAGGGCTATATTTTCGATTATGTCTATCTCTCTCTTTGTATCCGTTATTCAAGTGATATTTGCGTTGTAGACCTCCGTGGCGATTGCTCGGACAAGACTGATGGGATCTACCCTACGGGCCACTGTTCGACCTACTTCCTCGAGTGCTCGGGAGGCGCAACTACCAAGGTTCGTGTTCGTGTTCGTCATTCATGTCTTCATGCTCTCTTTCTTTAGCAAAACTGCTCTGATGGCCTCTGGTTCAACCCTCTGACTTCGCAGTGTGATTACCGAGAGAAGATTGCGGCGTGTCAAGGTAAATAAGAGCTTATCTAGGCGCTCTAGAGCACTGACGGATGAAGTGAGTGATTGTGATGGTTGATTTGCAGATGCATTCTCGTGTGTGGGTCGTGAGGATGGAGTGTACGGGGAAGGATGCTCCTCCATGTTCTGGTATTGCACGGGTGGTCAATTGAAGCACACGACTTGTAACACTGGTCTCTTCTTCAATGTGGAGACTCAGAAGGTGCGCCTTTTGAGAGATTGCCTCATTGGCTTCATGTAATCCTCAATTATTACACTAAGCTATGATTGATTTGCAGTGCGACTATCGTGGCAATATCCGTGCCTGTGGTGGTTCTTCGAAGACGTCTTCTCCCTCCAAGACGCGATCCCATCGATTGACCACTGTGACGTCGACTACGGCATCCACTGCCGTACCTCTCACTACCGTATCCCCCACTACCGTATCCCCCACTACGATGAATACTGAACAGGCAAGGATGGTTGGGAGAGACTGGACCGAGGTTCCCTATGGACAGACGTATCCCACCTACCCTCCCAGACAACGTGAGTGATTGAGCGAGAAATAGACTGAGGAGAGACGGATTGAGGTATCTCTGGAACGGTATCTAAGACTCCTCTGGCTGAATCGTCAGCAGGGACTGCCTGTGCAGGGAAGGAAGATGGATCTCACGAGAAGGAGGAGTGCTCGTCTCAGTATGTCCTGTGTTGGGCAGGAACGGGACAAGTGATGAACTGTCCATCGGTGAGAGAGAGAGAGAGAGAGAGAGAGAGAGAGACTAGACTGAGATGGAGAGGATCCATTCAGAGTCTGATGTTCAACAAGGAGAATGGTCAGTGTGACTACCCTCTGAATGTGGCTGGTTGCACTGGATCAAGCTCTGTCTCTCTCGAAGGAGCTGTCCCCTCTCTCTCCTCTCCCCCAGGGTATGGAAGTGGTTCGTCTCCCCTCGTCTCTGCCGCTCCCTCGAGTGCCTCTCTTCCCATCCCCAGACAACCCGTTGAAATGGGTGAGTAGAGGGACTGGGATTGGGGGATGGATTTGGAATGAGCTTTGTGATTGCAGACTGCTCTGGTCGTTCGGATGGAGAGTACGCCCTCTCCCCATGCACTCGCCATTACTTCCAATGTGTGTCTGGATCTGCATATACTCGCAGTTGCAATAAGGGACTAGTGTACAATCCAGCCAATAATCAATGCGACCACAAGAAGAAGTGAGTACTTGGAGAGGGAAGGAGGAGGCAGGAGGGAATAGTGGCCATTCCAGCTGCGGTCTTGCATCTTCCTCCGTCGTCGCTGCTGATGCACCCACTACCGTAATCCCCGTCACAAGCACTACTAAGACTTCGATTGGACTTGGTAAGAAACTGCCTTGCTCTATATTTTGATTGACTTGGTAATTGTAGATTGTTCATCTCTCTCGGATGGATTGTACTCTCGTGGATGCGTGACTGAGTATTCTCAATGTGCAGCGGGTATCTTCTATCTCCGGAAGTGCCCCGGAGGACTTGTCTTCGATGACGTCACCAAGGCTTGTGACTATCCCGAGATGTGAGTACGGTAGTCAAGCGACGGTTATTGATTGGATTGGTTGAGCTGTTCTGCCCCTTCCACCATCCCTCAAGACATTCTCCCTTCTGGCTACTCCCGTCCTTCCACTACCGTATCCCCTACTACGGCTGCCACTGTAACCTTCGGTGAGTCGAACGAGAGCTTTGTTTCTTTTTGTAAATTAGTGTAGATGAGTGATAGATGATGTATTGATTGAAGACTGCTCGTCTCGTGTGGATGGATTGTACAGTGATGGATGTATCTCGTGGTACTTGGAATGTTCCTCTGGAGTAGCCACTCCCTTCCAATGTCCTTCTGGTCTTGTCTTCGATGGAGTCAATCACAAATGTGACTATGCCGATAAGTGAGTGAATGATGGATGATATCCTCCTCTAATGGGAATGATTCAGATGTGGCCAACCCCGTCCTCTTGAGCACGACCCTTCTGACTACTCTCAGTCTCAATCCATCCCCTCCACTCATCCCACCCATTCCATACTTGCCCAATCCACACCCATTGCATTTGGTGAGTAGTCTAGTCTCTCTCGATCCTTTCTTTCCCATGATTGATCCCCCCTCCTTGCAGACTGTTCCTCTCGTGTGGATGGTCTGTACGGGAATGGATGTTCTCCTCTCTTCTATCAATGTGTCTCTGGGATGGCCGTGTCTCAGTCCTGTCCCACTGGATTGATGTTCCACCAGAAGACGAGAGGCTGTGAATACAAGTGAGAGAAGGAGGGGGGGGGGGGGGGGGGGGAGATGAGACTGAGTGGATTGCAGATGCGAGGGAGAGGAAGGAGTGGAAGAGGCGGTGGTCGAGGATGCCACTATGCCCCCTGTCAAGCCGACACTCACTCATCCTTCTATCGGTGAGTGAGAAGGGAGAAGAGAGATGGATTAGGATGGATGGGAGTATCTCTCTATATCTCACAATCAGATTGCTACAATCGTCCGGATGGACTGTACTCTTCTGGTTGTTCTCGCTCCTTCGTCCAATGTGTCAATGGATTGGTCTTCGACAGATTGTGTCCCGAGGGTCTCGTCTTCCTCCAGGTACTGTAATCGCTTGACCATCCGTTGTGAATGTGAATGGTGCCCGTTTAAGGAGAGTGGCCGATGTGAGTATCCCTCGTCATGCGGTTCTGTTCCATGGATGGGTGCATCTCCTGTCTCTCTCTCCCCCTCTCCTCTCTCCTTCCACTTCCTCTTCTGCCCCTTATCATCCATCCTTCGTCAATGAAGCCACTACTACCGCTACCCCCTCTCCCTCCCAAGAGAGACGCCCCTTCTGGAGTTCTCATCGGTGAGTCTCCCTTCCCCCTCCCTCTCCTCTCCTCTCCTCTACCGTAACCTTCAACCCATCCCCTCTTGCAGACTGCACAACTCTCCCAGACGGACAATACACTTCTGGCTGCACCCATGCCTTCGTCCAATGTGTCACAGGCGCTGCTTACCCTATGGAGTGTCAAGCGGGTCTCGTCTTCGACCAGGTACGGTAGATACGGTAGACTGAGTGGTTAGGCCTTGGATCGGGATGGACTGAATACTGTAACGTGTATCTGTTTGAGACTGTACTGAAGTGCGTGTGGCCGGGAGAGTGCTCTTCATCTGGGCAGGGAGTGACTACTCGTTCCCCTCTCCCTTCTCTGCCCATTGTATCAATGCCCTATCGTCCTACTGATTCTCCTTCCACCATCTATGATATGAAGAAAGAAAAGGAAGAAATGGTGACTGACGCACCTCTGCCCGTAGTGAGCAATGTGAGTGAATAATATGATAGATGGGAGGGATACGGTAGGAGGGAGAGAAGGGGGAGATTACTGTATCTCTCTTTCTTCTCAGGATGGTACTGTGTGCACGGGCACTGGAAGACGGTCGATGGGCAAATGCAGCAGTGGATTCGTGCAGTGTATTGGAGGAAAATTGATTGCCAGGAGGTATGGAGGGTGGGGGGAGGAGAGGGGAGAGGGGGAGAGTAGTGAATATGGAATGATTTGAGATGTCCTGGTCAGTCTCTGTTCGACGAGAAGATTGGTCTGTGTGTCTATGATTTGGATGGATGCGAGATGGATGTCGATGTTGTCGATGTCAATGAACAGGCCAGTTATCTGCTCCTTGATAGATATAGGAATTTCCTATCCATCAATCGACTGGATTGATTTCAGGAGACTACGGTAGCCGCATCGGCAGCGCAGGTTCGAGACTCCTCTACTGGATACGGTACCCAACAGATGGAAGCTCCTCCTTTATACCCTGAAGAGACTCTAGTCTCTATTGAGCAGACTGTCTACCAGCAGTCTCCCCATTCCCCCCAATGGACGGAGAAGAAGTACCAGAATGGATATGAGACTGTCTATCCCCCTACATCCCAAGATGGGCAGTATGAGAGAGGAGAGTACCAGAGTGTGCCTCTCTCTCCATACAATCCCCCCATTTACTCCTCCTTCGATGATTCCTCCCTTCCGTCTCAATCGATTCCCTTCTCTCCCGAGTGTGAGATTGGTTCCTTCCGTCGTGTTTCTGCCTGCTCTCCTTCCTTCCATCTCTGCTCTCCCACTGCTCGTCAATGGATAAGCAAAGTGTGTGGAAAGAGCCATCGATTCGACTCATCCACCAACCGATGCAGACCCATCTTTGAGGTGAGAGCCTTACTTTGAGAAGTACTTTATGGTAGTTAACTACTGTAACTAACGATAATAAACTTTCTCTTGCAGATTCGTGAATGCGATGAGCCGATGTCATCGTACGTGCCTCCTCCCGTCCAATCGGATATCCCCGCTCTCTATCCCGATCCAGCCACTTCATTCCAGTATGGAGTACCCCTTTCTGGAAGGGAATACCAAGAGGTGAGAGATGGGAGAGAGAGAGCGAGAGGGAGAGAGGGAGAGAGGGAGGGAGGGATGATGGATGGTATTGGATGGGATGAATCCCCTCTTCTCATTGCAGAAGGACGTTGTGGATCCCTTCAAGGGCGGATATCAATCTGGTAGAATGGGATCGAATCCATTCATGGCTGTTGGAAAGACTGGATCATTCTACACTGAGGATGGATTCAGATGGATTGGATCAGCCCGGAGTGAGGGAGGAGGAGGAAGGAGAGGAGGAAGGAGACAACACAAGTGAGTTGAGAAGAGAGAGTACGGTAATGGAGTATCGATTGACAGGCATGGCCATCACTCTGGAAATTATGTGATTGTGTCTGGGAATCCATTCGGAGAGGGAAGAGACATGAGATTGAATGATGAATGGAAAGGAAGAAGAGACAGAGATGGACCTGTGAGATCCAGTCTGAAGGCTGTCGGAGGTCATCGAGTCAGCAATGTAGTGGACACTTTCAAGGTTAGAGAGGGAGAAGGGAGAGAGGGAGATTGATCTTTGATCTCTCAGGGTCATGTCTCGCACTTCGCTCCTCCCCTAGGGGCAGTGAACCCTTTCGCAGTGAAGAGAGCCGATGGACACAGAAGAAGAGGAAGAAAGAGGTGAGTGGAGAAGAAGAGAGGGGAGGGAGGGGAGAGAGAGGGGGGGGGGGGGGGTGGGGGGGGGAGAGGGGAGAGGGGGGGGGGGGGAGGAGGAGAGAGGGGGGGGGGGGAGGGAAGGAGACTATTGAGACTGTTTAGTTGCCGTCGTGACAGACATGGAAGAAGAGAGGATTGGGAGGATGAAGATTGTGAGGAGAAGAGAAGAGAGGAGGATGAAGATGATGAAGGTGATGAAGATGAGAGAGACATGGAAGAAGAGGAATCGATGGAGGATAATGGAAATAGGGTGAGTGAAGGGGGGGGGGGAGTAAGAGAAGGGTGGATGGATGGGAAGATGGAGATTGTAGGAGATCGTGGAGGAGTCTTCTCATAGTGATGGAAGACCAATCGAGACTCAATCCCATGAGAAGGAGAATGAAGAGATTGGAGAGGAGACTGAAGAGGGAGAGGTGAGGGGAGATTATTGTAGTGGATGGGGTGGAATTGGATTAGGGTAGATGTTAACGATGGAACTTCAGACCGATCCCGAGTTGATGCCCGAATCAATCGAGAATGAAGAAGCTGAGACTGAAGAGAGTAAAGTGGAGGAGACTGAGAAGGAGGAGAATAAAGAAGTGAAAGAAGATGAGAAGATGGAAGAGATGGAAGAGATTGAGGAGACTCCCCGAAGAAGATGAAGAGAATGAGGAAGGAAAGGAAGAGGTGGAGGAGAATGAAGAAGTGAAGGAAGATGATGAGACTATCGAGGATAATGAAGAGCCAGTTGAGACTGAGGAGAATGGAGATGAAGGAAAGGAAGAGGAGAAAGAGGTGAGGGAAAGAGGGATAAAGGAGGAAGGATTGTTATGGAATGGACATGGAATTGTATTAATATGGTGTTTCCAGGCATCAGAAGCCATGGAAGAACCTGAGGAGAAGGAGGAAGAGATTGAGGAGGAGCCAGAAGTGAAGGAACATGAAGTGACTCCTTCTGATGAGCCAGTCGAGAGTGAAGAGAATGGGGAGGAGGAAGAAGATGTGAGGGAGGGGAGATGAGGGAACGAGTAGTGGAGTGAGATTAGTTGAAGTGGATATGGTTTTGTAAGTTGTGAAATTATTCTTTATTCTTTGAGGCATCTGACATGGTGGAACAATCCGAAGAGAAAGAGGAGATAGAGGAGGAACAAGAAGAGGAAGAAGAGAC
>BTSX01000004.1:26724034-26754965 GCA_036245825.1 Pristionchus entomophagus
GTAAGCAGTGGCTGCAGTTACTCCCAAGACAGGAGATGATCAGAAGGAAGCGCCCACAAAAGGAGGAGATGAGGAGAGGTGAGGGGGGGTGGGAGTATTCAGTTGCACTGTTGAAATATTCAGAGAGTACTGATAATTGCAGTGTGAACCATTTTGCTTGATACAAGTATATGCCTGGAATGAGGTTACCATTACTCGGATCGATCCAATTCATGAGGTTTTCTTCTAGGTTGTCATCGCCAGAGAAGGAAACTTCCTCTGAGACATCCTCATCCACGAGTCCGAAGGCAACCAAAGAAGAAGAGAATGAGAGGAGAGACGCTTATGATGATGATTATGATGCTCAGGAGAAACCAATCGATAAGAGTCCCGGTGGGTGGCATTCGTCGACCTATCGAGTCATACGGTAGTATCGTATTTCCCTTGAAACTGTTTATCGATGGAAGCAATGGAATTGTTGCAGACGGTCGATTCTTGAAATTCGACGAGGAATTGGGCCGAGGCTCGTTCAAGACTGTCTATCGAGGATTGGACACAGAGACTGGAGTGGCAGTGGCATGGTGTGAACTGCAGGAGAGCAAATTGAATAAGGTTACTCTTTACAGTCTATTTAGAATTTTATGTGCGGAATTTATCAAAATAAATGAGGTTTGCAATTAATTGATAGTTGATGTGTGGAGAGAGGGAGAGAGATGTGTTGTGCGTTATAGGTGGAACGACAACGATTCCGTGACGAGGCCGAGATGCTCAAGGGACTCCAACATCCCAATATTGTCAGATTCTACGACTACTGGGAGAGATCCGATCCAAGCGGAAAGAGAAAGTTAGTCTTAACACTCGTTTTATTTATCCTAGAATATTCCACAAAAGTTTTAATTTGTTGGATGTATTTTTTCACATGAGAGTGCGACCACAGAGACAATCGATGGGATGCTAAATAATGGAAGAGGAGAGGGAAGAGGATTATGTCGTCATGGGTGCATGGAATCAGAGAATGAACAGAAGGAGAAGGAGTAGTGGGGAGGGGAAGGAGGGGAAGGAGGGATGCAAATGAGAAGACTATGAACCTCAAACGTTCAAACACAGATCAATAAACTGATTTCCAGATACATAGTGCTTGTGACTGAGTTGATGACATCGGGCACACTCAAGATGTATCTCAAGAGATTTAAGAGGATAAACATCAAGGTACGGTAGATGGGATCGGGGGGGGGGGGGGGGTTATCACTAACTGAATGATTGACTGCAGGTTCTGAAGTCTTGGTGCAGACAAATCCTGAAGGGACTCTCCTTCCTCCATTCCAGAAATCCACCAGTCATTCATAGAGATCTCAAGTATCTCACTTTTATATCTCATCTCTTATTCTTAGTATCTTCTTGTGACCACCCCTCCTGTATCAACACTACCCGAACTACTCGATATAATTGTCATCTATCAGTACATTTTTATATGAATAGTCAATAAATTGTAGATGTGACAATATCTTCATCACTGGTACAACTGGATCGGTGAAGATTGGAGATCTGGGACTGGCACTCTCAAGAACAAGAGCTTCGCCAAATCTGTTATCGGTGAGTGAAGGGAAGGGAAGAGGAAGTGAGAAGAGGGAGAAGGTCGTGTGACACTTGTTGTTGTTATTTACTCTTTGATAGAAAGGGTCACGTTGAGATCAAAGCGAATAGTTGCAGATGGGATTAGTAGTGGTGTGAATGGGAAGGGAGCAGGAGTGCATTCCTCTCTCTCTCTCTCTCTCTCTCTCTCTCTCTCTCTCTCTCTCTCTCTCTCTCTCTCTCTCCCTCTCTCTCCCTTCATCTCTCCTTCTGATCGGATGAAAGGGAGGAGATAGTTCACGTGAATACTCGTGAGGAGTAGGGAGGAAAGGGAGGGGCCATGTGGTGTGTAATTAATCGGCCTTCTCCTCCCTTCTCAGACTAGAATCCACTTCCTCTTTGTTTGTTGTTTTGAAGTGAGAGAAACAAAGCATGAGGGGGGGGGGGAGATGTTGCCATTGGTTTGATAAGAAGCCATCGGGGAAGGAAGAGGTCGTGAGAGGGGGGGGGGGGGGGTTTCTCCGTTTCACCGTTGATTACGAGAAGCAGATACACAACTGAATGAGAAAAAGGAGTGGTAGATCAAGGGACCAATCAGTCGATAATTAATAATTATCTCATTAAGGTACTCCTGAATTCATGGCACCCGAGATGTACGAGGAGATGTATGATGAGAGTGTCGATGTATACGCATTCGGAATGTGTCTCTTGGAGATGGTCACTGGAGAATATCCATACTCGGAGTGCCAATTCCCGGCTCAGATCTATAGGAAGGTCACCACGGTCAGTCATCGTCCATCTGTCCACTATTCATATGGCTTTATGAGGAATCACTTTGAATATCGTTGATTATATTCGTAAAGTCTAGTTTCTGAATTTGTCTAGAAAAGTGCACCGACGGTACCAGCACTGTCGAATTTATTTGTTCGTGAAAATAAACTCGTGTATGGTCTTCTTCCGCTCAATGGATTACTACAGGAGGATACTGTATAGATAACTCGATTAATGATATGGCTGATTGTAGGGAACGAAGCCCGAATGCTTCAATCGCATCCCACAGCAGTATCCAGAGATCAGAGAGATAATAGATCGGTTCGTTATCATATCATGATTATCGATTGGTTGTTCTGACGAAATCCCCTGTGTGATCTCCCTGATCTCTTGTTCTCTTGAGTTGCACTCGTCTCCGTCGAGAGGAGAGATCTACAGTGAAGCAGCTGCTGGTTGATGATTTCTTCACTCCAGAGGAATTGATTGGAATCAGAGTGGAAATCAAGAACAGAGATGTCGATCTGGCTGAATTGAACAGTGAAGTCAGTATTGGTTGGTGTGATGACAGGGAATTGTGATCCCTTGGAATGTTCTTTATCGATCCATTCCAGATCCAAATGCAACTGCGTGTATTCGACGAGAAGAAACGGAAGCAGTATAGATTCAAGGAGAATGAGGGACTCCAGTTTGCATTCGATATCGAGAATGATACGGCTGAAGAGGCGAGAAGGATTCATTTAGTTTTTAAAAATAAGTGGTTTGGGATGGTTGGGATGAATCGCTGTTCAGAATGTGATTGTGAAGTGAAATAGAAGACGATGGTGACATGAATGTGGTTGTGACTGCTAGTGCGTCTCTTGAGGTGGTACAGCAGATGATCGAACAGCAGCATATACCCGATGAAGATACCAAATTGATCACCAAATTGATAAAGGATAAGGTGAGGGAAGAAAGGGAAGAAGGAGGGAGATAATGATGGACTGATGGATGGCCCATTGAAGGTGGATGGATTCAAACGAGATCGAGAGTTCCGTCAGGCTGAATTGAAGAGACAGAAGGATGAAGAAGAGAGATTGAAGGTTACTATCCAATATCTAACTATTAATCTCATACCCGGATTTCTTCATTCGAGATTTAATCTTTTTTGTAGATATAGCTTACTTGCTTCTTGATTTTATGTAAATTGAAATAAATGAATTGTAGGAGGAGGCAGAAGTAAAGGAGGAGATCAAAGCAAGAAGGAAGCAGCGGAGAAGAAAGAGAATGGAGAGACACCCACTATCCTCCCCCCTTCCACATTAGAACATCTTAATGATGGAACCATCGTTTCCACAAGTGGTAAGTTAGCTCTTCTATTAACGTTGACACCCCTTTTCTATAATTTTCTGCACTATTTGAATGATTAAATAGATGTATAAGCAATGATGATTGGTTAATATAGTGTGGTCAGGTATATCTCCTGGGCAGCGACAACTCCTACTGGAGATGCAGCTGATAAGGGGAAGAGCACGAAGCCGAAGAGGAAAGTGGCTGTAGAGATATTGAGGATTGACAGGAAGGAGGGAGAAACTGCTTCGGTCAGTCAGATATATATCATTGATGATTGATGATAATGGGATGGATTCGTCTAGTATTTATTAGTATTTTAATATTGTTATTGTTCTCTTCTCAGCTTGTCTCATGTCGATTGGACACTGCCCACAAGACAGTAACCTTCCAATTCGCCCCCGAGTCTGATCAACCCCAAGTTATCTCGGAGAAATTGGTGAGTCCCTCTCCATCTCAACCCCCCCCCCCCCTCCCTCTTGTTTCCCTCACTCCATCCTCATCTCCTTCCTTGCAGTTGAATCAAGACTGTCTCTGGCAAGTGCACATCAAGTGTGTAGAGCAGCTACTCGAGAAGGTCATCCAGGTGGGTATAATGTATACGGTCATTTATCGATCGATTACTGTATTATTGATCTGTATGCACCTCTAACCGTGTTCTCTCTTTCAGTTGGTTCGTGAGAAGCCAGACCATTGTATTGGGATGAGAATGCAGACAATGCTCGATCCCTCCATCGTCATTCCATCGGAGTGTGGAGGGATTGGAGGGGGAGGGGGAGGGGGGGAGGGGAAGAGTGGCAGTCCAGTGGCAGGAGGACCCACTCACTCTCAACCAGTCACTGTCACTATGGCGTCTACTTCCGTCCCTTCTCATCCCCCTCTATCCACTTCTCCTCCCCATGGAACACTCGCTTCTCTTCCAACGAGACACGCGGAACAGGTCAGATGAACACCCATACAGTTATCCAATCGCTACTCAACTAACTCTGCCTTAGTTGAGGAGACTCAAGTTAGATGAGAATGAATGGCAGACGTAGACAGATCGTAACTAGCGAGTGAACCCGTCGTGACCAGTGTCCTCTATGCAGCTGCAACAGCAAGCGGCGGCTGCAGCTGCAGCAGTGACAGAGGCTGCCTCGACGACGCCCTCCCAACCCCCGACTGCAGCTGCTGCACCACCCCCGCCAGTGCACAAGTCGCGGTTCTCAGTGACGCCGTCAGCTGTGGCACCCGATGTATGTTGTGGAATGAAGCATCCCCCCTCCCCCCCCCTCCCCCCTGCTGTGTAGTGAGTCTAGAGAAGGAGTAGAGAAGGAATAAGATCTTGATGATAGCCATTGCAGCAGGCTGCATCTGCTACCGCCACAGGAGGAGGGGGAGGGGGACTGACAATGCTGTCGTCTATCTCGAATGCCTCGTCGACGACGTCAACTGCCACGATGACGTCGATGGCATCAACCACCTCCACGACCACGACGGTGAGGGAATGGGGTAGGGAGGGAGGGAGATAGAAGAGAGAGTGGACAGAGTGGACAGAGGGGAGAATCAAATCAGCGGTGGAATGAGTCCTAGAAGCGAATAACATTTCAAGTGCTATGATGTAGCATACGGTTTTGGATGAAAAACAGTACCAAGTACTACCGTGATGTTTTCGATATTATTTTTGATCGATTTAATGTTGATGATGTGAGGAATGAGAAGAGGCTTAACTGAAGTGATTCATTGTAGATCTCCTCCATTGGTACGGGCGTGTCTCTTTCTCCCACCAATACCACCCTTGCTCCTCCCTCCTCATCCACTTCTACCACCACCTCTTCCATCCTTCCTCCCTCTGGCCAACCACCTACTCCTTCAGCTGCAGCCCCCTCCATCGTCCCTGCAGCAGCTGCAGCCGGGGGTCGGTTCAAGGTGCAAGCAGTCGTCTCTGCAGCACCCGCCTGTACTGCAACCCCTGCTGCTGCAGCAAGTGCAGCGACCACCATGCAGCCAGTCCTATCCACCACCACCTCTACTGCGACCATTCCGCAGCAGTCAGTAGGGGGAGGGGGAGGAGTGGATCAAGTAGACGGAGGATCGACTCCCATCCTCGCCCATCCACCCGTCACTCATACTACTTCAATCACTAGTGATGCACTACTCAAATTGGAGAATGATCTGAGAAGGGTGAGTCGGGGTAAGGGGAGAAATATCGAGTATCTTCTAGTTGGGACTAGTTTCTTATTAATCACTCTATTCTCTTCTCACAATCTCTCTCTCTCTCTCTCTCTCTCTCTCTCTCTCTCTCTCTCTCTCTCTCTCTCTCTCTCTCTCTCTCCCCCTCTCTCTCTCTCTATCTATCTCTCTCTCTATCTCTCTCTATCTCTCTCTCAGGTGAGTGGGGCGACGACATCTTCAGCCTCTCCGACCACCTCCACTGCTGCAGCTGCTGCATCGGCTGCCAAGTCGACCGAGAGTGCCACCATGACCCCATCGGCCAGTATGGTCCCGTTGACGGGTGAGGAAAGAGGGAGGGGGAGTACTGTAGTATGATGGGAGATACGGTATTTCATTCGTCATTCACCATCAGGAGATACTAAAGTGTGTTCGATTGCAGCAGGAGTGGGAGGAGGGGGCGTGTCTTCCTCCCAACCAGTGACTCCCTCTCTCGTCCAATCAGAACTCATGCCACACACGAATAATCTGAGTGAATTGAGTGAGAAACTGGCAGCATTATCCACTCAACAACAGAAGGAAACCAATGTGGATGATGAGGTGAGTGAGGGGGAAGGGAGGAGAGGGGAGGGGTTCTCCTGGATTAAAAGAGTATTTAATTGGAAATTGAATCATTTTCTACTATGAATTCTTATCACACGTTTCGTATTTCCTTGCCCCAAAAACGTTGATATATTTGTAAAGAAGAGCCTATTGTAGGAGGAGCACGAGCGTAGTCTGGAGAGGGAGAGTAGTGCAGCTGCAGCCATGCATGTGGAGACACTCCCTGGACTGGCCAGTGCATTGCATAAGGTCAATACTGTTTATCATTATAAAAACATTTACCTTACTCTGGGAATAGGGGAAGATGGTCCTCTCGTGGTCAGGTGATTCACTCTGATGGTCATCGTGAACAGACTCCCGTTCCCTCTGGGGATGGACATCATCATCTCAATGGAAGAGTCCCTTCCTCTCCCAATCGATCACTCTCCAATCAGGATCTACAATCGGAAGTCACGGTTGGTCATTATATCCATTACGATAGTTGGATGCTATTACTTTCCACTGGCTATACTCTTCTCCTAGACCTTCTTTCTATCTCCCTCTCTCTCTCTAGAATAGGATTGAATAGACAGAAGGGTGTTCACGATGTCGTGTGGTTGTACTCTCGTGTACATGTTGTCCACTTCGTCGTTATTCGCCCATCCTCAGTAGTGTAGAAGGCTACCGTAACCCCGTCGTGTATTGCTACTACTGTAGACTAGTGATGCGCGGTGTGCAAATCATCAATTGCCCCCGGTGCTGCCAACCTCACGCTTCTCCTTTCCTTTGCTGAGCACGTGTCTTCCTTTCCGCATAATTCCAATTTATGATTTGCACACCATCACCGATAGAGAGTAATACCGTAGTCCCTCCTACCATAGTTTTGTGCTTCTCATCTGATGTGTTGCTCTCTCTTCAGCAGTCTACTCCCACTCCCACTCCCACTCCCTCCTCTGCCCCTCTGACCTCCCTTCCCACCTCGCATTCCGCCCTATCCCTCTCTGCCGTCCTCTCCTCCACCTCCACTGACGAGTGTGACTCGGGAGGAGTGGCTGCAGCCTCTGCTGCTCCCTCCGTCTCTGCTGCAGCCTACAGCACCTCGACTCTGCAGCTGGCCCCGCCCACGGCAGGATGCTCTGGGTCGTCTACTCCAGCCCCCGAGGGTACATGTCCCCTCACTCGTCCCGTGTCTCTAGCCGCCCTTCCCTCCATTGCCAATCTGAGTGAATTGGACTCGATGCTCTCATCTGCATTGGGAACAGCGACTGTGAACAAGAAGATGTTCTCTGTGGGGACACCCCCACCTGAGGAGGAGAAGGAAGAGGGGGGGAGGGGGAGGAGGGGGAGGGACCAGTAGGAAGACTAGTCGAGAAGAGAAGAAGGGAGAGAGACTGAGACTACCATTGGAAGATGAAGATCTATTATGGAGTGAGGATGAAGGAGGAGAGGAATTGAGAGTAGAAGAAGAGGATGAGGGGGAGGACGAAGAGACTATTGCCATCTTCCGGAATTATGCTGAAGTGGAAGAAGTGCAGAGGATAGGGACGATGAGAGGAAGAATGAGAGATCAGAGATCAGAGGCCCCTTCTGCCACTACTCAACCATTACCCAGTCTACCTCCAAGTAGTGAGGGAGGATTGGAGGTGAGTACTGTAGTCATGCAATGGATTGGATTGGAATGGAAGAAGAGGAGTGAGTGTCGTAGTCTTTGATAGCACGTCCTTTTGTTCGCTCATTAGATCATTGTGGGTTATCTTGGCTTGCTACTGCTTGCATTATGAAACAATAGGGAGATAAATTTTCGAATTTTCTAAGCTTTTAAAATTATTTTGTTTTCGGCCGGTCGATGGGGGGTGATCACTCTCACTGACACGATTATTATCTTTCTCGTTTCAGTTTTACTATGAAGTCGATCACGAATTGGAAGATGATGAGGAGATTAGAGCCATTATGACCAGGTGAGGGAGAAACTATGGGGAGTGGAGTACGGTAGATATGAGGGAGTACGGTAAATATGGGGGGGGGGTAAGGTAGAAAGGAGGGGATACGGTAGATATGGGGAGTACTGTCATGCCTCTTTCTTTACAGACACCAACACGAATTGGATGATCTACGAGAGAAGCATCGTCGTGAATTTGAGCAGGCGTGCTATGTGAGGAGAAGAGAGAGACAGACGAGGCCATCAACTGCCTCTACTGGGCCTCCTTCTGCTCATCCTTCTGCCCATCCACCCACATCCTCTCTATCACTACCTGCCAGTCCACCACCACCACAAGGTACGCTAATCAGATACGAATGGGAAATGGGTACTGTAACCACTCAGGGTAAACTCAGGGATTTTTGGAACTTGTCAATGCAGTTTATTCTTTTTTTTTTAAGCAATGCCTTGTCATACTGTAAGGATATAAAGGGTATATATGGCAGGTGCGACTCTGGCTGCTCCCTCGTCTCCTTCTAAATCCGCCGCCTCTCGTCCTCCTCTCGTCTCTTCCTCTTCCCTTTCTACTCCTGATGGATCCATTCCCTCTTCTACTCGTCTCCATCATCCTCATCATCCCAAATTCATCCCCTCTCCCTCCATTCCATCCAATAAAAGGGCTGATCGAGCATCTGCCCCTCCTCGACCCATCTGAGTACCGTATCCCCCTCCTCACCGTACCCTCGCCTAACCTCTTCTTGCCCTTTATTCAGTCAATCCCGCAGTGTTTCTTCCACTCTCAATCTTGCATCGTATTTTGCTCTCTCTTTGTTTTGCTTTTTTCTCTATATCACTTCATTTGTACTAGCCAACTCAGTTATCTTTGACCCTATCGACAGTTTCATCCTTATCTTCTCCACTTCCATTCTTGTACCTTTGTCCTTCCGTAGACTCCTCTTCTTGTCTCAATTCTTCTTTCCCCTCTCGTACAATATTCCCGTGTAATGGATATTTGACGTATCTTGTCCTATCTTTCAATCCTTTAATCATCCCATCGAAAGGGATTAATATTCATTTTGTTTCATGCTCTCTATAGAATGGAATAGTCAGATCATGTCTCGCTATCGCTTTCCGTCTCTTCTTATATTTTATATCCTCGTTTCTTTACATCGATCACATGTTCATAATTGATTCGATTGTCGAATAGTTGTCAATTCATCTCCCTCTCATTTCCCATTTCATCCTTACATCTTTCCCCTATTCTTTTCCATTTCTCACTTTATTTTGCATGTATGAGCGTGTGTTTGGCAAACTTGTGCAGATTTTGTGTGACTTGCGGGTTGTCCGAGTTTCTGTCCTGTCCCCTGTTTGATCTTTGATCTTTTCTCCCCCCCCCCCCATTGGAATATCTTTAGAAGATTCCCCTTCCCTCTTATTTAGTCATCGTAAATGGTTTAGCAGTTTAACAAGGTAGGTCATAGATTAGATTGTGTTCTTCTAGCATCTCTTTCTCTTTCGATCACAATGGTCGCATCGGCTAAGACATATCGGATCCATTCTCATCCATTACCGTAGTCTCCCTTCTCCCTTCTTACTCTAGCCTCAATTTAGCGTTATTGCCCTGCTGAATCTATCCTCACCCATTCCCGTCCAGCCTTTATTTTTGTGGAATTAATGAAATCAGAATAAACAGGTTATGCTTTGTAAATGCATATGTTCGATGGATCTGTTGTCGATCAGTCGTTTGTTTGAAATATCTACATTTATTGAATGCACGGGAAGCCCTTTCTCCGTGCTATGATGGTATCTAGGGATACTGTAGTCGGCAGGTCGTTGTTTAGATTCGATTATTATCTATTTGTTGCGAAGAAGGAAGGTGCGGATATCAGACCAGAAGTTGCTGTCTCTGAAGAAAAATGAATTGAAAGAAGGGAAGGGAATGGGATGGTACCTGTAGAGATACTGCATACTCTTCTGAAGGGATGGCTGGAGAACACCCTCGTGATACTCGAACATCCACAGTACCACACCCCAGACTACTGCTGCGAAAATGGGGAAGACTGGGAAGGCTGAAATGGATACGGTAGGATACTGTAGAGTACTGTAGGTTATGAGGAGAAAAGAATGCCAGAGAGACGTCTCACAAGGTTGGGGAATGACTTGCTGTTCAACTGCCATCTTTGCGAATCCAACTGTGATGCGAGAAAGCAGATACAGATTGATCTACAATCGATCGATAGAGGGGTTGGGACGCAGTTGATCTACCTGCATATTAACTGAATTATTCTCTCCGAACACCCAGTATCCCACGGCTGCTGCAGCTGCCGCCGCGTGCCATTCCTGATAGGAGGATTACTGTAATTTGAGAGAAGATAATAGATTACCTTAGACAGTCCGGCAGCTTTCTCGAGCATCCCCTTGACGAGTTTGTATCCGAACACGAATTTGGCAAGATTGATTGCATGGGTTTTAGTTAGTTTGAAGATGGTGCGTAATTTTTGAATGATTCTGAACAAAATGCTTTTACTTTATTGCGTTTTCAGAAAAGCACAATATTAGCAATGGAAAAAAAGTGTCTAAAATTATCCCTCAGATATTAAGGGACTACAGTAATCCACTTTTGAATTTTCACCATTTCCCACCAAAACGATATGAAAATATTGTGAAACGGGAGTATGATCTCTTGTGCCTGCAAGAATCAAACCTCCGGTCGGGGATAGAACCCGCGTACTACGGAGAGACAAGCAAATACACTAGCCAAGACACCACGCACCCGCTTGGAGGGAGTCTCTCCCAGAGAGACGATAACCAACCCTTCCCCTCTCCCTTCACTCGATCTCTCACTGATAGCACTCGAGTCTGGAGGTCATTCGAGTATCCGCTATCTAGGGGGGAGAGATACAGTACTCACGTTCCTTCTCCGAACAGGAATACCATAACCAGTGCGTGCGGGGCACGAATACGGGCACCGTATCTGAAATAGATGGGGTGATCAATGTGATGTGATACGATGGAAGGAGTGGAAGGAGTACGGTAACTGACACGAGTCCATTCCTCAGTCCCTTGATAGCGGCCAGTATGTGATGGTGGGCCTTGTACTTGTGTAGGACATAATTACCTATTGTTTCCCAGTTCTCACAGATGAATATCAGTCGATCCATCTGAAAGGAGATGAAAATGATGGTGGGACAAGTATTGAGAAGCTAAGTTATGGTATGAACAGTGATTGAGACGCTAGAAAGTTTTGAATTTGTTAAGATTACGGTAGGTAAGAATCAGCTGGTACGATTAAATGGACGCGAGTTCTTTGAATTGAATGTTCAACGTGACAGATGAGAGGGGCACTTTCTTGATCACAGCGAGACAATTTTGGAATCGCGCGTATGGATAGATAGCGATGAATTAATTTTTCCTCATGTGACCTATCGTTATCTCAATGATAAGAGGAATGGTTAAGAAAGGAGGTTATATCGAGAGTGAGAAGTAAGCGTCGCATAGGTATGCAAAGAGAAAAATCTTCGATGGGCACAATTGATTAGAATGTTCATGTTAGGGTGAAGAGATAGTGGTGATAGTGTGTAGACTGAGATCAAGTTTGTCCTTCCTTTTGCGTACTTTGTAGTATTGCCAAAAACATTCCTACCTTCTCATGCTGAATTCTCTTTTTGTGATATCACCTCTCCCGATTCTGTACTTGGACACTACAGTAGAATTCACATGGGATGAATCCTGCAGCTAAACGCGCTCAAGCATTTATTACATTGACGTAATTGGTACGAGCGCAGCTATTGCGTCCATCGCGAAGTGAAGAAAATGTATTGAAATTATTTCGAAATTATGAATTTCCTCTTGTATGTATCATATAATTCTTGTGTTTACAGTGCTCAATCATGATGGGACTCGTTGACTACGGGTCTGACTCTGGAAGTGGAGGTGATGATTCGGGAGATGAAGGACTTCCGTCAGGTGTTCTCGTCCAGAATCCTATCAAGGGAATCAATTCCCCCCTTGTTCCTGTCAATCCAGAGGTTAGTGATAGTATCCGCTAACGTATCCTATTTAATCTGATTATAGAAATCGGTATCTTCGTCTGTCGAGGACGGGGGATTCTTCGGTGGCGAGGCAGAAGAAGATGATTATGGCGAGTTTCTTGGCTTTCCCCTGGTTGTATTCCTTTCTTACGTTTCCTTCACAGTTTGTTGGATTAGAGACCGGGTGGTTTGAGCCTAATGGAATGCTCATATAGGCTATACCTCAAAATTACAAACCAACTTTTAAACGTGATGGGTTTCGAAGTAAGTAAGTGGCGATGGTGTCCACGTATTCCACGTATATTCATTTCCAATTCTCAATATCTGATTTATCAGAAGGATCGAAACTCTCTCTTCCGGCTGCCCGTTCTACCAATCAACCGAGTGGGGAAGTGGAGGAGGAAGAGATAGACGATATTGTCAAACCCAAGGAATGGGAGAAGGTAAATAACTGCTCTTTTTGGAATTAATAGTATTAAACAACGGAATCTATGTTCACAAGTTTATTTTCGCATCTTAATTGTAGAAACTGGCTGAGAAGGCTCGGCGAAAGCTGGAGAAGAAAGCTTTGAAGAGAAAGGAGAAAGAGAAGAGAAGAGAGGAGAAACGATCGAAGAAGGAGGGCAATACTGAACAAGTTCATCTAGTAATCAATTTCTTTTTTGCTTGCAAACCCGTTGTTTGAGAAATTTAAGACGATTTCCTTCTTTTTTTTTTTTAAATTTAAGTAAATAAACAAATTAAGAAAGAAGAGACGAAGAAGAAGCGAGGACCCGTGAGAATCGACGCTTTCGGAGGACTGAGTAAGGCAGTTGTTGAAGTGGAAGAGGAGATCAAGGATGAATCAATGGTAAATTGTCTATGTATTTAAAATATTTAACTTAATTATTCATGGTTGAAATGAATTTCCCATATAATCATGAATATGTTTTCATTGAAAAATTGTACTTGGTTCAGTCCGTTGCTGTGCCTGCTCCCTCTTCTTCTTCTCTTAAACTCTTCTCTATGCTTCCTGCTCCTAAGACGTCCTCTAGACTGGCTCCAAGTGGCAAGGCTGTCTCCCTCATGATGCCTCCCTCACTCAGAACAAAAACTGCTGAGAAGACTGCTTCGACTGTGGTTAAACAGCCTATGGTGAGTGGGACTCATTTGAAATCTTCAAAACATAGTATTGATATTCTTTTTTTGTATTATATTAATCCTTCAATAATCAGTATTATTTTATATTCTTTCAGAGACCGATAGTGTCTGGTGTTGATTCCTCCTCGGATGAAGAGGACGATGGGGACTTCTTCGGTCTCTCTTCTACTCAGTCAACAGTCGTTCCCAAGCCCATTAATCACATCCCTGGGTATGACTGTATATTCATTCATATTCGAAAGTTATTCGTTTGGTGATTGCGGTATGCACCGGTGACAAAGTGACTGTGATTGCAGAGTGCCTCTTCTTCCATCGTACGGGCTATCTGATGAGGCCGGCCCTGCTCGTCCCGGTCCCATGGTTGGCTGTTATCCCCCTATCCCCAGATTGATTTTGTGAATGAACAAACATGTCAATATCTAGGATTCGACTCATGGTTATGAAGATGCTGAGGAGGAGGAAGACGAGGGACCCACTTCATCCGGACAAATGAAGAAGATCAGTGATGAGGTATGTTTGTTGTTATATTGTGTCGATTGGAATATTGTGGCTATTCGAATTTGGATCGGTGATTACATCGAGTCATATTAAGAAAACTATGCTTGCAGGCAGCACAGAATATGATCTTCAAGTACGACTACGCCCCCTTCGGACACGATCGTCGAGGATTCACTGATGCTGACATCATCGACGTCAGCGTTGATAAGGTCAGAATAAAGTCTTCTGACCGATTGATGAGCGTGATTTAAATATGTAGTTGTGGGCGATTTCTATCGATTTATAGAATAGAATAGAATAGAATAGATTTATCCGCACAGTTGGAATTGTTGTGGGGTGGGGTGGGGAGGGGGGGGGATGGAACAAGTAGAACAATATAATGTGTGAGATTGAGATAGGGGGGAATCTAAGCGAGTAGTGAGCAAGTTTACAGATCACCCAACCTCCTTACACATCACATTCATGAACTCTGCATAGTTTGTAGGTATCTTTCCTTTTCGAAGTACATCATACAGTACTTTACCTACTCTGTTCGCAAAACTGTGCTCGCGAATCTTAGTTCTAAATTTTTCTCGACACACTTTGAAGCCTGCGCCTCTGAGATTAGATTTGGATAGAACAAGAAAATCGTTTCTGAACCGGGACAATCTCGAATTCCCGAACAGCATTTCATAAGCTAGTTTGAAGTCATTGACCTTACGACGGTACATCAACGTATTGAGTTTGAGCATCTCGTTTCGTTCCACTGGTAACGGTCTGTTTTCAAAGTTATATCCCAAACATTTGTAGCTAATCAGCCTCGTCACTTTGTTTTGAAGCTTTTCGAGTTTACCAGCTTCTCTATCAAAAACTGGGAAAGCGACGCTAGGACTGAATTCTACCATAGGCCTAACGTAGGTAGTGTATGCATTGCCATTACTGCAGCATTGTTGGTGCTGAGTCCACGGAAAATTAGGTTGGAACGGAGCGCTGCTTTTTGGATCATTATGTCAAAGTGTTCTCTGAATGTCAACTCGTTATCGATCTGAATGCCTAGATCTCTCATCGACGATTTCTGATCGATTGGAATGCCACTCAAATAATACTTCGATAACTGATTTCCTTTGAGGCGATCGGTCCCAACGTTCAAGAGAATCTTCTGAAGAATCTGAATCGTCACAACATGGCCCGTGCCTCGATGCCCACTCTCCCTGCTGCTGCTGCACCCAAGGATAAGAATGCTAAAAGGAAACATCAGATCACCTATCTGGCCAATATTGTGAGTCTCTCCTTCTCATGCTATTATTAATGTCCATGATTGAGTTGAAAGCAATGTATTAGGAAATATAACTTGCAAGTGAATTAATTAGTTTGGAAATGATATGATAATGGTGATAAATAGATGGATGATCTCTCTCTTTGCAGGCTGTTGCACGAGAAGGAGAACTGCAGCAGAAATGGGCAGAAGGAAAGGCAGCCAAGAGAATGGCAAGACAGAAATACGGGTTCTAAGGGGAATGTTTGGATTGGATTTGGAATTGCTAGACTTCGGCTGTCATTACTGTTTATTTATGCAAATAAATATATTGTCTAATTCGAGAAAGGTGATGCTGCAACAAAAGAAGGAAAACAGAAATGTTAATAACAAGATAGCTGCATCTAACTGATAATATCCGTATGTGTCATACATCTCTCATGTATTTAGTATGAGAAGTGCACAGGTGGATTATAACGGATTCTCTTTTCCGTTGTCTGTTTAAACTAGACTGTGCCAGTATTTATGCTTGAACCAGATTGTTTGTTTGTAGATTCAATATGTGAATGTACAGTTTATAGTTAACAATTAACAAACAAATATCATCGACAAGTAATTATTTGTTCAGTGAATGATATGGTGACAGTGAGAGATCGACAAATAAAAAGGCCTTATTTCGGGATGGATTTAGGGCAAGAAGGGAATAAAGTGTTCAGAATGGATTGAGATAACTAGATTTTACTACATGGATATTTATGTCAATAAATGGCCTACTTCGTGAAAAAATACGGTGTGAATGAATAAGTGTGAAAAAACAAATAAATAAGACAAGTCGTAGTTTATTAATATGGTTCAATAGCTTTCATCTTGTAGTAGAGTTCGCCTGAGAAATACACATTGTCTATTTAATATTGAGTTTTACCGTACCTCCAGGTCTTTCCTCCTCGACAAGCATCGCCGAAATAATCTCCAACAAGGGCGTTGCTATACGGGGAGCTACACTGAGCTCATAACAAATATCCTAGAAAATTCATATGATTACCCTTCATTTTTCATCTTTACATACCTTCTCTGATACTTGTGTCATTAT
The DNA here is from genome assembly GCA_036245825.1 of Pristionchus entomophagus. Taxonomy (NCBI): domain Eukaryota; kingdom Metazoa; phylum Nematoda; class Chromadorea; order Rhabditida; family Neodiplogasteridae; genus Pristionchus; species Pristionchus entomophagus. The sequence continues at coordinate 26,740,327 of BTSX01000004.1, forward strand.
GACGAGATACTCCTTGACCTCATGAGAGAAGATATTCTTGATGAGTGTGATGAGCTCTTCCATTGCTTCTCCCGGAATGAAATGATTTCCCTTCACTCGAACGATTCCTGACGGAAGCTGCAATGAGATGCATCATATTCCCAATTTATCCATTTTCATTATCGTACCACATGAGAGGCAATGTGGGACTAAGAGAAGATATTATAAAGGTGCAAATGACACAATTATTATTTTGCACACTGCAATTTCTCACAAAGTAGAAAACATTGATACAAATTCATGATTACAATAACCCAGAAGATTTATAGAAGAACGGGGCATACCTTTCCGCACACTTCTTTTGCATACATGAGGAGGTAGTAATCGTCCAAATCGATAGCTTCTGCCCACTCAGAGATCTGACAAATATTATTGATTAAAGCCAGCACAAAAATACGGTATTCGAATATCAATAAAATACAATGATAGGAATGAGTCTACAAAAGTGTCTGGTTGTGTGATACCTTGATGGGGCCGAAAGGATTATCCACCAAGAGAGCCACCAGTTCTACAATTCCTTGAGAGCCATTCTTCGGAGTCTCGAGATATCCAAAGAGTTTCTCATCCATTTTCTCCTCATTCAGCACCAATTCTGCAATAAGAGTCAACAAAACCTCCAAGTTAGAATCGATCATGAATAACTGTACACTAAACATACGGCAGAAGTAGACACTGTCTGCCTCATCGGTCGCATCGCCGCCTTCAGATAGCAGAAGCTACAATGAAGACATGTGCCAATTGCCACAAATTGTCAATTTTTAGTGCAAATATAAGTAAAGGGGAAACATCAAATCTGAATAAATGAGTAATAAAAAAAAATTTAAAAAAATAAATAAAAACTGAATAAAAAAATAAATGAAACAGACATCTCCCTCTTCTCTGGATCCTCGTCTCCCTTGAGTGACTGCCGCTCCCGTCCACGATTTGATCTTGTGTCGCCTGATTGATACCATCACATCACTATTTTATACACTATCTCTGCATCTCACCTCATATTTCTTCCTTTCTCCATCTCATCATGAACCGTCTTCAGTTTCTCGAGTGTTAGTCCATTGATCCTTCAGAGTAAACCCCTATTAGCCTCATCCCCCCCCCCCCCTCTAGCTTCTATTCTACACATATTTGATGCGACATTTCCTCAGACTACTTCACACCTCATTTCTTCTCTGCGGCGTGCGTTTCCTCGCTTGAAATTCTCCACATTTGCAATCAAATCGTCTGAAACGACTCCATCACCAATAATCATCATGCCATTCACCAATTACCATCGGATGGACCGACTCTCCTCGGTGGCACATCATCCTTCTTCAAGTTATACTTGTGTTGAGGAAGAGGGGGATCGCGAGGAACCACCTTCTGAGGAAGGCGAGGAGGGGGGACTTTCATCTGAGGGAGGAGTGGAGGGGGTACTGGCTTCTGAGGGAGAGGAGGAAGAGGGGCTGGCTTCTGAGGGAGAAGAGGAGTCGCTTTCTCAATGGGTAGAGGAGGAGGAGGAAGGATATGATTCTCCGTCTTCTTCTGCTCCACTTTTACTGAACTGATCGCAGTCCGAAGAGATGGAGAGAGGGTAGCTGGTGGAGAGATTCCATCATTGCTTCCAATATCTTTCTTCAACGGATGCGTGTGCTTAGAAAGAGGGGAGTTGAGAGGAAGGTCCTTCTGAGGAAGAGAAGACGGAAGAGACACCATAGCAGGATGTGGAGGGGGAGGGGCAGAAGATGGAGAAGGTTGTCCGAATGTAGGGAGGACTCTTCCAAATGTAGGGAGGACTCTTCCAAATGATGGAGCGACCCTTCCGAATGGGTTTCCCGTAGTGGCTGGAACTGCCATAGGGAAGACAGGAGTGGCAGCCCCTCCGCTGCTTGACGATTCTTCTTCAATCTGCAATGATTCCACGGTTTAAGAATCGAGTATAAATCTGAGTTCTAATCTATCCAAAATGTAGTCAAAATAGCTAGCAGATGGAAACAAAGTGTACAATACGGACAAAACATTAGAGCACTGATTGAAAACCTACACTTAGCTTTTTAGTATCTGTCCAATTTCCCGTAGAGAGTTGGATCGTCTTCTTTTTCATTGATCGATCTATAATAATATGTATTAAAAGGTGAAGGAATTATGCCCTTAACAACGGCAAAAAAATATGGAGGCATTTTTCAAATAAACTCCGGTAGATATCTGAGGTGAGTCAAACACCAAGCGCCCTTCACATTCACACATGGGGAACTGTACAAATTATTTCATTCAATAAACGGATGCATTACATCGAAATAGTTAAGACGCGCAACAATATGGCAATGTGATTCGTCACAATGACAATGAATCGATGAAATGACTGAGTGAGTATATCAGACGGGGTATTGCAGAGAATACTACAAACATACGAAGATCAATACTACGTCATGCAATGGTAATGTCTTTGAGGGGAGAGATATGGGTAGATCACTGAATGGGAACAGCCACTGCCTTCAGTTCAGAGAGAAGCTGCAATTTAAACTCGTTACGTATTTCAATGCAACAATCCATAGACTACACAGTAATGTGTCTCACCTCTTGTATGGCACGAATGAATTCCTCCCTTGGAGGGTCACTCAATTGGAGATACTTCTGCTTCGTTGGCAGTAGTTTACTGCTCAATTCACTCGTGCTGTGTCTATTAGCATGTGCCAGTGAAAGAGAACGAGACTGAAAAGTTACAACTAACGATCCATAATTTATAACTATATTTTATGTAATACATCATTGATAGCATGAGTAATCTATGGTATCACCTGGACGGGTCCTCCTCCTCCACTCCAAGTACTTCCATTCCTTCCTCTAGTACATGATATCTCCATTGGCTCAATTGCATGGATCGTCCACATTGGAATTCCCTTCCTATCAGTCTGCACATATCGGAAGTCGCTGTTTGCCCTGAGGGCAGATGCGGGATCGGAAGCACAGAAGAGAAGAACAGCATGACAACACTTGAGAAGGAGAGCACAGTGCTCAACCTGAGATGGATCACTTTATAGAGAGATATTTATTAAATAATAAAGAGATATTTAAATATTATTTAATGAATATCGCTTACATACCTCTCCACTCATCTCTCTTCTCCCCTCGTAGATATCGAACACAACCAGATTATTGGGGTCCGAAGCATCAGTGTACAACTCAAGAGTGATCCATTTCATAATGGATGAATGAATAGTCACGTACGATGGATACTAGAGTTAGTCCTTCGTATTCTTCTCTCAGAAGAGGTAACTCCCTTCTCTCTTCACTACTGAGCACTCGAATGTGAGGGAGTGAATCAGATGAGACATCACTGAGAGAACGGAGCTTAAATGGCACATTACATACTATTCAACTCTGGATACGATCAACAACCGAAAAAATGACTCACGAATGCAGCCAGTTCAACATTGTCAGTTGAGTCGATGACGAGAACTCTTGCAGCTGCGACTAGTCTTGGTCCCGCCTCCTCTCCTCCAGCTGCAGCATCTCCGACTGACGCAATGGCTGTCCCTCCATTCTTGGTATTCTTCCATCCACGAAGACGGCGAATGATTGACTTGCGAATGGACACACGCCGGACGGCTGCAATAGTGATGAAATTACACGCAATTGCAAGCAATGTTTAAATTTTTTTTAAAAGATGACGAAATGAGATGTACCCTGTCTGTCCCCGATGTATTTGTCATTATCGAGATTCTTGTCATTCTCCTCCTCCTTCTCATCGATCGATTCTACAATGGTATGGATAGATGTGAGACAGGAAGGGATGAGTGATCTACCTTCTTGTTGCGACTTCGAACTCTCTTTTCTCAGCAGTCTCACACTCTTCCTCAGTAATCCCAATGATCGACGGATGACTCCTCCTCGCTTCATATCCACTGGTCCTTCAATTACCATATACTTGATTATCTTGAAAGAACACGTCTAGAATACGCAATTAAAAAAATACTTTGATATAAATTAACATAGATCGGGGATTTGGATAATACGAGTGTATGATACTCTGAGTATCATGGCTTACCAGGTGACTGTGGAAATGAGGTTGACTGTTCAGATCTTCTTGAGGGTGAATAGTACTGATTGGTTCTTGTTCGACCTCTCATCTTTCTCTCGAATCGACTGGGAACTGGTGCCACACTCTCTTGAGGAGTCAGACCTGCAGTGATACAATTAGAGAGGTCATCATAGGGAATGGATTCCACCATCGACACATTTCAATAACCCGCACCAGTGTAGACATAAGCAGGATCATCGAGTCTCCTTCTGGCAGCCATCACATGGAGAGGCGTACGTTCGATAGAGGGAGCGAATCGGACTGTGTTAGAACGGACGAAGACTGGGGAATCGAAGGGACGACCAATGGGAGAGCAATCTCCCATCGAGTGCAATCTAGAATGAACGAGAGATCAATAGAGCAGTGAAATAAGAGTAATCATACAAACCGCCTCTCGGAGTATTTGCTGCTGGTCTTGCGACGTGTCGATCGACGTTCTTCGATGCCACGGACGAATGTCTGACAAACATAAATGCCAGAAAGAAACGAAGTAGTATAAGCGAAAGAACCACAGGGAACGATTCGATGAGCACCCAACTGAACACTGAATGATAAGCTCACCTCAGCTGGAGTCGCAGATGAACCACTAACATTCTTCATATCATCATCGTCATCAGAGACTTGGGGATCACAGGGCACTGGACCATCCTCGGCAATAATGCGATTGTGCTCTTCCACGATCTGTACGGTTCACAAACTTGCAACTCTTAAGTAGAAGCTCACGAATGGTCACGAACCTGTCCAAGGGCGATGTTCTTTATGGGATGTGCACCGCTGTCCCTTCTGCAAGTGGGACAAGTGTGTTTCTTGCGCAGCCATCCATCTGCACAATGGGAGCAGAACGAGTGACCACACGAGAGCATCACGGGCTGAACGAGCAATTCGTCTTCATAATAACAACAATTTACGTTGTGCCCTAATTAATACGCGTAATAAAGCTCGTTAAAACTGAATTCGAGGAACAAACTGACAGAGACATAGATTGAACAGCAGATTGCACACTTCAAATCGGACGGACATGGCTTTAGTTGATTGATTCGGTCGTCGAGACAGACCTCGTTGTACCGAGGCGGCTCCTCCATCCTGAAAGAAATGAAATATGACGGCAGAAATAACTTAATTACAACTAAACTGATCAACACGTTAGGGCGCGCTTTCAAATTTTTTTCTATCGTAATCTGAAGCAGCCGATTCGGCTGAGCCGAGCTCGCGAGTGTCAAACTGTTTATTTCATTATTAATTATAAATGAATATGATTAGTTCTCTTATTTTGTGTTATTAAAGGATTTTAACATAGAAAATCCTGATCGTTCCGATATTCATTTCATTCGCAGAGTTTCCTCAGTTCTGTATCGGCCAGATGCTCAATGAAGTTCTAATTCTACTTTTTCTCGTCAGTTGATTTTCACAACTTGCACATACTCATGCATTGTTTCCAGCGTATCTTCTCTGCAGTAAAATCGGAAGATGATGACATAAAACTGGATGATGCTTCTCTACTAATTCAGAGACGTAATTATCTACAGTATACCCAATGCATCCAACAGAGAAAGAGAGGAGAATCTGATCGACATTCAGCCAAAGTATGTCAATAGTCTAGTCTTGTTTGAGTGCCTGTCCTTTCAGGTGGTAGTGACTCGTCCTGGATCAGATCTTATTCTTCCATGTTTCTCATGGTAGGACATCCAATAAGCATTCAGATGGGTCAATGTATGGTTTAGTCTATCACCAGAAGATGCAATCGAGATAGAATCAGTATGGAAACCAAGTGAAAGTGTCATATCGAAGAGATCCAAGAAGAAAGCAATTGATTCACTGAGAAGTGTGAGTATGAACATTAGACGATCCAATCGTCATTTAGTTCATCTTCCGAAATGAGCCAAAACCACCAGAGGAATCAAACTGGAAGTTTGAATGGGAGTATCAGGTTATTATAATAATAATTTATCTACGCACGCCACAAGAAAATGAATATAATAATATTAAGGAGATAATTAGTGTTGTGATTGAGAGAGGTCATTAATGAGGGGGTGCTTTTCTAAACGACGTTTAAAAATCTTGACATTTGGTGTGGTACGAATAAAGTCGGGTAATTGAGAGTACATTCGAGATGATCTAACAGGGAAAGAATTGAATCTGGCTGTACATGTAGTGAATTCAATGTTGATACCGAAAGAGGAGACTCTATCCCGAGTGGGCTTGTATACATAGAACGATGAGCGGGGGATAATAGAGGAACCAGTCATTATGGTATGTGCCATACAGAGATCAGCTATGATTCTCCTCTCGGTAAGTGCGCGCAGGTTAAGGGTTTTAATGCGGTCTTGGTAGGAGGGGAGGGTGTAGGGGTAGGAAGAGGAAGGGAAACAACGATAGAAAATTTGACGAATGAATGAATGCTGGACCTTTTCAAGTGTGGCTATGTCCTTAAGGTAGTGTGGGTTCCAGAAAGGGGATGCAAATTCTAGCAAAGGGAGAACATAGGCCTTGTAACTGCGGATGAGAATAGAGGGACAATTGAATGGGAGTGCTTTGAGAAGGAGAAACAACTTAGAGATGGCTTTTTGGGCACGGGTCTTAACAGAGCATGAATTCTTCAAATCAGAGCGAACTTGTACACCTAGATCACGGACATTAATATCAAGTAGTAGGTCAATGGAATCAATCTGATAACGAAGGGTAGTCAGTTTGGATCCTAGGCGAAAATGTGTACACTTAGAAGCAGACAATTGATTACGTTTGGTCCAATTAGAGAGACAATTGAGCGCAGTTTGAAATTCAGATGTGATACTAGCTTTGGTGATCTTATTGTAAGAGACATACAATTTGACATCGTCAGCATAGCATTGTACAGTCACATTGTGAAAACGGGAAAGGGTTTGGGATAGGTCAGCAAGGTAGATGGAAAAGAGAATAGGGCCGAGTACACTGCCTTGTGGCACGCCAGAGAGAAAGGGGAAAGAATCACTAGTGACAGAGGACAATCGGACTGAGAAAGTGCGGTCAGATAAGAAAGACTCAAGCCATGAAAGCAAGTGACCGTGGATACCGTAATGCGATAAACGAGCGAGGAGTTTGGGATATGGAACAACATCGAAAGCACGAGTGAAATCTATATAAACGACATCAGTGAGAGAGTGAGCAATGGTCCAGTCATTATGGCAGGTCAGAAGGTTTGTGACAACACTGGCTGCAGAGCGGAAACCATGTTGGTTAGAAGGGAGGACGTTGAAACGAGAAAGGTGACTGTTGAGGTGGTCTTTAAGTATGCGTTCCATGGTCTTAGCAGCAGGAGAAATAATAGAAATGGGTCTGTACGAAGAAGGGAGTTTACTGTCTTTGCCTGGTTTGGGAATGGGGGTGATGAGGGAGTGTTTCCAGGCAGAGGGTACTGTCCCAGAGATGAGACTAAGGTTGAAAACATCAGCCAAGGGGGTAGAAAGAGCATAGGCACACTTGGAGAAAATAATTTGGGGAATGCCGTCATAGCCAGTGGAGCAAGAGGGAGATAATTTACGCAATGCTTTGTTATTCCAATTCTCTAGCATGAATCTTTAACCAATGACATTGACAGAGTCCAGGAGAGAAGAGATGGATACCCCTCACGAAGAACCATAAGAGAAGGACTCTTCTGGCCAAGACTCTCTCCATCATCATCGCGTATTCAATCCTTCTATATTTCAATCAATCTATCGACTTTTCTCAGATTCGCAGGACGAAACAATCCTCATAAGGTGTCTGTGGGAGATCGATACGAATTGATTATGGGAAACGTCAGTCTACGAGGTACGGTAGATACACCTTGGAGGATCGATCATTCTTACTTAAGGCCCCGGCTTCTATCGATGTGTCAACAAATACGGTAATCTCAATCTCGTGTCGTCACTGTATTATGTTGAACCGAGAATGACCTACGAGACTGAGGAATCAATTGTGAGATCTTTCATCCACCCCCCCCCCCCCCCTCCCCCCCTCCCCCTTATCCCAAGATTTGTATGTATCTGCTATTCATCTACTCTATATCAGGTTTTCAACTCAACTTTTCGAGTGTTTAATACTTCCCTTGAAGAGGTTATTTAGTCTATCCCAATATATAATCAATCTCCTCTGCAGATTCTCTCAAAGAATCTCGTATCTTCTCCCAGAGATCAGCCATCCTCAATGAAGACGTGGATGGATGATCTCTCATCAATATCAATCCATTCTGGTCTCACTCTCAACTACCGTACTAGTCCATGGAATCTCTGTTCGGCATGTACACTCAATGATATAAGAAGAGATTCACCCGGAGAAAGGCGAAGATTCCATGAATGTGTTGTGGAGGTTTGATCTCTTCCCCGTTCTTTGACCTAATGGAATATTCAGAGATCAGGAAGTGTTCATTCACTGAAGGGAGATCTCTCTATCTTCCGAGTCTTCCATTCAATTCCTTGCCGGTGAACATCAATTCACTATGAATTCAATGGACGATCATTCAGATCTTCGCTCCTTCCCAAATCGATCAAACAAAAGCTCAAAGGCCATAAAATGGTTATTCATGAAATTGAGAATTGCTTGGTTAGTTGTATCCAATTTACTATCTCTAATGTATTATTCCAGTCTGTATGCTTGTTAAGAGAAGTGAAGTCGAGAGTGTTGACCAAGCTAGATTCATTGGGAGTCACTAAAGTACTCGGTTCGATCATCTACCATAACCCATAATACAGTATCCTTCTTAGATTATCTTCCGGTTGGAGAGTATCTCATCTCAGAAGTTCTTCCTCCTCTCAGACGAGCAGTCAAAAGGAAGTCTATCGCTGTAAGTCCCCCCCCCCTCCCCAACCCTATCCCCTTCTGATTCTTCTCTCAGCTGTATCAAGATGATCCTCTAATTCTCACTTGTGGTCTTCTTCCACATGAAATTATGGGTTCAAGATGGAGTATTGATGGACTTAATCTCACTTCATTCACTCTCATCGTCAGTTCACTTCCATCCCTCTCCATCTCACATCTTTCGCAGCAATTCTTCTCTAATCGATCGATAATCGATGAAAGAGGAGATCTGGTTGTTCGATCACTCCATCTGGATGATAAGGGAAAATATTCGTCTGTTATTGAGATGTATATATCTTGTGTTAATGGATGTTCAGTTGTCACTCAGACGAAGGAGATCTACTAGCAGCCTACAGTATCTTCGTCAATCCCAATGACAGAACCAATGAGGCAATACAAGTTGTTTCTCATTCTCATTCATTCCCTCATTTCAGATTACTGAGAACGTTAAGATGGCAGTACGATTTGCTGCCTTTCTTCTCATCTTTCTTCTAATAGTGAAACAAGTCTCTGGATGACACCTTCAGTAAATACCAGTCACGAGTATTCATCAGATCATCCAATCAAACATTGAAATAAATTCTTAATATAATAGATATATTCAATAATTTGCACTGATTCATATAAAATGGTTATTCATGAGATTGAGAATAGAAATGTTTAAATAATTTCAAGTATACTGTAGCATTATGGTGCATCTGTTCGCGCTGTGAACTGTATTTTGAGCGCGCTGTGCCGGTGAAATCACGGCTCTGAAACTACGGTTCTGTGTTATTTGTTGTTATTAATTTTATTGATTAATTACACTCTTAGCAGAACGTTTGCTCTCTCTCCAACTTCAAAATGGCTGACGAAGGTATAAATTTGATATCTGCATGCATTTCATTTGCTTCATTTGCTTCAGATGTGTTCGACGTCGAGAAGATCATCAAGAAAAGAATCAATGCCGAGGGAGAAGTGAGCGTTTCTTTTGTGTACTTCTAATCTAGTATTTTAGACCCAATATTATGTCAAATGGGTAGGCTACAAGACACCAACGTGGGAGCCTCTCATTAATCTGGTCAGTTTGACTGCATTTTATGAATGACTATTCTAGTTGCCTTTTTTATTGTTGTTTTGTATTGTCTTATTGGAGGCAGAGACGTCGATGCTGGAGGAATTCGAGAAGAACTACGTTGCTACTCCCAAGAGGAAGGGAGCGGCAACTCCTAAGAGAAAGGAGAACTTGACCCCTAAGAAGAAAGAAGTCTCTACTCCTAAGAAGAAGGAAGTCTCTACTCCAAAGAAGAGGGAGGTTTCGACCCCTAAGAAGAAGGAAACATCAACTCCTAAGGAAAAGTCGACACCTAAGAGCAAGGTAGTTCTCGCTGTTGGAAAGACTCCGAAGATGGCTGCTCGGCTTCAGTTGGTACGGTTTATTGTCATAGTTCAAGATAGTTTGATTAATTTTAAAGTTACCGTTTACTTACGTTTCAGACACCTGATAAATCGGAGACTTCGGGAATATCGAGTACTGTGAAGGAGTCTGCGAGGCGAGGCGTGAAGAGAACTCTCGAGTACGTTATCACTATCTATGACTGGTTTATTCTCTGTTCGACCAGATTGACCGGAAAGAGATAAGAGAACGGGCGTTGGCGATTTATTCTTATTTGTGCCCTATTAATTTCTAACCTGATTTACAATTGTCTGTTTTGCAGGGTGCCCACTCCGGCGAAACCTGTCGTCGTTTCGTACTTCGAAGAGCAAGAGACTCCATCCACCTCCAGAAGGTATTCATCATTATCACGGATTTTCCCTAATTTTGTAGGAAAATCGAGACTTTACTACAGAAAAAATTGTGTGCCTCTGTTTTCTATGAAACTAATCTTACCGACTAAAGCGAGGACGGGGAGAACGCCTATCCACTTCATTTAGCCAAATTTGCATATAGAGCCGATCTGTGACCTACCAATTTAAAACGCTGCATCTCGGTCAGTTTTTGACCTACATATCCCGATTTTTTTCCAGTCGCTTCGCATTTCAGAGCTCTACAATTATCTTAACGGTGATCACATGCGAAAAAGCCGTCTTTGATGCGTTTCATGCAATAACTTTTTTTTTTTCAACTTCATTATGCTAGTTATCTCGGAATTTTCCTCTTGAGATCACGATTTTTATTTTTGAAAACAATTCTCCACCTCCAAATTGAGGTAGTATCATATTCCAATAGTCATAACTCTGGATCCGCTGTTGCGATCCTCAGAGGGGGAATCCTGAAGAATCCAGACTTAGTCGAAATTACTTTCAACACTCATTCCTGGTCTGATTTCATCTCAAAATTATACAAATTCACTAATTAGGGTAGTCAAACTAAAGCTCTCGTGGAGATAAAGAAAAAAAAAAAAAAAAAGTCTGATACTCCAAGTTCTGAAGTAGACGGTTTTCGAGTAATAAGACAAAAACATTTAAAGTGGTCTGAGAATAGGTCCCACACGCATGTCCCGTTAAGAGCTATGTTTGCCTGATTACTCGAAAACCGTCAATTTTCAGAACTTGGAGTATTAGACCTTTTCTCTTTATCTCCACGAGAGCTTTAGTTTGACTACCCTAATTAGTGAATTTGCATAATTTTGAGATGAAATCAGACCAGGAATGAGTTTTGAAAGTAATTTCGACTAACAAGGGAATCGCAAAAGTCGGCCTCCATCGATCCGTTTTATATTCTCACACGTCGATAGGGACCCCCAGGGGATCCTATTAACGTTTTGCAAAAAGAGTGAACTTTGTTTCTAAGGACCTAAAAAAGGTCATTAAGAGCCGTTCCACGAGATTCTGCACCTACCTCACGGATCGATTTTTTACAACCTATACCAATAAGTTCAGGGCGAAGTCCCCATACCTAGAGCTGATAGCTGGCCCAATATGAGAGGTTGGGGTGCACCCTCCGGGAAATGACAGAGGTGTCCCAAAAAAAGTCCGAAATTTCATCCCAGAAAAAAGTACGTTCTTATTGGTGTTTCAGGCGTTTTTTTTATATGAAAATAACGAAAAACATAGTTTGGGAGCCATAGGACACCGATAAAGGGTCGAAAACTTGAAATTTCGTCATTTTTCGGTCACCCTGAAAAATTATTTTCGCCATGTACATTTTTTAAATTTCATATTCGGATTCTACGTGCAAAACTACACCTCGTGTGAAATTTTCACGTTTTTCAGCATGACAGCTCGAACTCCGCAGCTTCCCGCCCGAGGATCTCTCGGGGGCTGACGAGAGAACGATGATGAGAGATTTCGCCCTTTCGACATGATACAGTCACTTTTATATCAGATTTTCATCCCATTTATCGTTCTTAAGCATTTGTGTTGATGTTATGAGGTTGTGATATCGATAAAACTCGAAAAACGTGAAAAGTCGAAAAATCACTTTTTCGAAAAAGTAATTTTTCGATTTTTCGCGTTATTTGTGTTTTATCGATATCACAACCTCATACCATCAACACAAATGCTTAATAACAATGAATTAGATGAAAATCTGATATAAAAGTGACCGTATCATGTCGAAATGGCGAAATCTCTCATCATCGTTCTCTCGTCAGCCCCCGAGAGATCCTCGGGCGGGAAGCTGCGGAGTTCGAGCTGTCATGCTGAAAAACGTGAAAATTTCACACGAGGAGTAGTTTTGCACGTAGAATCCGAATATGAAATTAAAAAATGTACATGGCGAAAATAATTTTTCAGGGTGACCGAAAAATGACGAAATTTCAAGTTTTCTACCCTTTATCGGTGTCCTATGGCTCCCAAACTATGTTTTTTCGTTATTTTCATATAAAAAAAACGCCTGAAACACCTATAAGAACGTACTTTTTTCTGGGATGAAATTTCGGACTTTTTTGGGACACCTGTCATTTCCCGGAGGGTGCACCCCAACCTCTCATATTGGGCCAGCTATCAGCTCTAGGTATGGGGACTTCACCCTGAACTTATTGGTATAGGTTGTAAAAAATCGATCCGTCGACCCCGCACAAAAACTTCGCTAAACCGTGGAACGGCTCTTAAAAATACGTGGGAAATCTGTGTACTCGGCGGTTTGTTGCTGTTTTAATTAAGAAAAATGGGATGCAAGATCATTTGGCATGCTACTGTAATGAAAAAATACAAGAAAATATTAGGAAAAAAGATTGCAAAACATTCTGATGGAATTGGATCCGAACCAATGTCATCCAAGATTTACAAAACTTGCCAGCCAATCACACTATCCACTACTCCACGAGAACTAGGTCCTTAGGAACAAAGTTCACTCTTTTTGCAAAACGGTAATAGGACCCCCTGGGGGTCCCTATCGACGTGTGAGAATATAAAACGAATCGATGGAGGCCGACTTTTGCGGTTCCTTTGTAAGTACGGTTTCTTCACGATTCCCCCTCTGAGGATCGCAACAGCGGATCCAGAGTTATGACTATTGGAATATGAGACTACCTCAATTTGGAGGTGGAGAATCGTTTTCAAAAATAAAAATCGTGATCACAAGAGGAAAATTCCGAGATAATTAGCATAATGAAGTTGAAAAAACACGTTATTGCATGAAACTCATCAAAGACGGCTTTTTCGCATGTGATCACGGTTAAGATAATTGTAGAGATCGGAAATACCAAGCGACTGGAAAAAAATCTGACCGAGATGCAGCGTTTTAAAGTGGTAGGTCACAGATCGGCTCTATATGCAAATTTGGCTAAATGAAGTGGATATGCGTTCTCCCCGTCCTCACTTTAGTCGGTAAGATTAGTTTCATAGAAAACGGAGGCACATAATTTTTTTGTTGTGTTCCTACAAAATTACAGAAAATCCGTGTTAGGATGTTATTGGATCTTTGTTTATTATCGATAAAAGTTAAGTGATACGCTGTTGGGGCTAAATTGATTTGTCGAATATCTCAATCTCAGTGTCTCTCCTGACAGATCGTCTAATGATGCCAGTGTGGAATGTAATCCAGCTAAGAGAGCCAAGGAAGGAAGGTAATAATCCCATTCTAGATTACGTAACATTTTATGGTTTAGCAATGGAGCAATCAATTATAATCAACTTATTGTGTATTAATATCTATATTGCAGCCCTGATATCGTGAAGGAGACCAAGACTGAGGAGGTACCGAAAACGTGCTCGATCATGTAATCCCCATGCAAAAGTGAGCCACTACCTAGTAGTGAGTAGCCTTCTCCATTCAATTCCCCCTTGATCTCACATCTAATTGATTCCATCCGTAATCATCCACTGCCTGATACTCAATTTTATTTTATTTTACGGGGTTGTTAAATAATTTCTATCAGTCTTTACTCAGAATTGTTTTATGCGTGAAGTTTGCTTTACTTCAATGATTGTATTTCCCTACTCTGCATGTTCTTAGAAATGATTTTCTTCTTATAAAGTCTAATAATACCTTTTTTTTCTCAACACAAATCACAGTCTCATTGTCAACACAGGAAGTTACGCTCTTTTTCTTTTGACATTTCATCGAATTTTCACCTTTGAATACTGGCGGGGAGTGTGTTTCGAATATTTCTCCTTCTCTCTAACTACTGATTATCTCACGCTCCTTCTTTCCTCTCGTCACCTTCTCTTACCATTTGGATGGATTTCACTGATGATTCTCAATTCGAAACTTTCATTCTGGCATATATTCCATTATTATCGATAGTATCACTCATCTTCTCATTCGTAGCATTCTATCTCTTAAAGAAAACTCCTAAATCGAGTGAAC